>CEMG01180231.1:0-10477 GCA_001179705.1 Baeospora myosura
GCTCGTTGCTGTGTATTGACACACGAAGAGGCAAGCAAGCAGGGATCAATAACTCGTGCCACATACCGCGACTTCGACCTCAACAAAAGTTTCCTACTATATGCTATTCTAGTGGTCCCTCTGTTCCATGGACGTTGTGAATAGCGTCAAGAGCTGCCTCTCTACCTGGTCAAAGGGAGGCGAATCAGAATGGTGAGCTCTTCTCGTCTGTTGTTGTGGCGAGCTGCTCACAATACGAACTATCCAGTCGCAATATTCTCATCTCACCTCACTGTAACCCGTCAGACCCGAACTGCGTCGATGTCTTGACAACTTCATACCACACCCTCCTCTTCTCGGTGCTGCTCAGCTGGTCACCGAAGGATGCCCTCACACCCGAGGCTTTCGTGAAATTCGTGCAGTCCGTCGTCGACAACCTCCCTTCTTCTTCCCAAGCCAGCACGAAGCCATCCCATGTTTCCGTATTCTCGGAACATTTGCTGGACATGATATGGTCGTTGGACGTGGAGCTGGACGAAATTCTCGCGGACGCCAAGGTGGCGATCACCAACTGTGGCGACCAAGCAGCAGCCTCTGGCAGCAATCTGTCTTCGCTGTTTTCCAAAGCAAATAAGGCAAAGGAGAATGCTGAAAAGGACAAGGAAACTATAAGCAAGATTGTAAAAAAGTTTCTGGTATGTCGGCGATTGTTTTACTTTGGTGTCTCCTTGTGAACCGTTACATCCACAGGACCTGGGACTCCTCAACCCTCTGCATTGTCGAGAACGACTAGATTCGACCATTCTGGGCAGTACTGGTCTGATAGTAGACAAGCTTGCAATGGACAAGAAGGAGATCAGAACGCGAACGGGACTCTTGTGCGTCATACATATCATAACCTCGTGTCTCAATCTCACAGAACAATCGTAGCTACAAGCAGAACAAGTTCAATCTCCTGCGAGAACAGTCCGAAGGTTACAGCAAACTCACCGCAGAGTTGACCAGTAGCCTCGGTCCCCCGCACTCGTTCGCCACAGGACGCCCCACCGAGTCGTACGCAGCCATCGAGGACCGCGCGCGTCCCGTGTGGGAGAAAGTTATTAGTCTTATTGGGTACTTTGACTTGGACCCCAATAGAGCTCTAGACATAATACTGGATGTTCTGTCGGTGCATCTAGCGACCCATTACACCTTCTTCATCGCCCTCCTATCCTTCTCGCCATGGTCTGGTGCGCATCGTCGTTTGCAGAGCGAAACTCTAGCTATGGACACAGACCCTGCACCTGGCCGGTTTAAAGGAAAGACCTTCGACGAGGTCCTGGCCTTGGCTGCGCCAGAAGCTTCGCATGATGCTCCAATGGCCTCCGCTAATGCACCGCGCGTGCTTGCTCAAGTCTTGGGATTCAAATTCGCATACTATCAAGTGAGTCTCGTAGTTCTAGTCTAGGCGCTATTGCTCATGCTCTGCTTGTCAGCTGCCCGATGTGACCGAACAGACTCCAAAGCATTTGTATCTGACCGCTGCTATCTTAATTCGCGAAGGATTCATAACTCTCGAAGACATCTATCCTCATGTAAGAACTCCGCCTCTTGACCCCCCGCCTTCTACTAATGTATGTCCGTAGCTGTCTCCCGTTGACGACGAGATGGAACAATTTCGTGAAGCCTATATGGCTGATGTCCAGTCACGTATATCTGGTGCAAAAACAAGCATGCTTGCCATGGCTGCTCCCCTCGAATCTTCGTCTTCTACCTCCAAAGCCAAGCCGACCGCTCCCGCTGCAGACACAAAGAAAACTCCGGAGCCCAAAGCATTGCAGAATCAGAAAGGGGGGTTACTCATAGCTCTCTTGGCTGTTGGAGCTTTGAGACCTGCAATTGTTATCCTGTCCAAATTCCCGTGGCTTGTGGATGCACAACTGGAGATTGCGGATCTCATCATCCGGATTATGAAGGTCTCCATTGCCCCGCTGTATGACTCCCTCCTCGTTACAAAGGAGAGGAATGCTGGCTTCACCCAGCCTCGTGCCAAGTGGAGTGCAGGCGGGGTTGCAGCTCCAGCACCCAGGAAACCACTATTGACGCTTTGGGCGCCCCCACCTCCATGTACGAGTGCGACAGACTTCGTGTTCTTCTTTCCGGAATGGACAGACCAGATACCCATATGTACCTCCCTGGACGATTTGAAGGACGTCATTGACCCGTTCATGCGCCTCATTGGACTACACATCTCCCGTGATCCCTTGTTGTTGACGAAGTTCCTCCGTCTGGGCAGAATGCAGATTGTGTCTACGGTAACTGGAATTTCGTCGACGCGTTTGACTTCAGTACTAAAGTGTTTCAGATTCCCACAGATCCTGTCACCAAGAAACCTGTAGGCGAGCCCGACCCCGAGGACCCAATACGTATATTCTGGTACCAGACGCTGCGTACAATTCTCCTCCCCGCCCTTCCCCTAATTCGCGGCAATGCTGTGTGCACCGTTGAGATCTGGAACATCATCCGACAGTATGAAACCACTGCGCGGTGGCGATTATACGGGGAGTGGCGTACCGCAACGTACAAATCTCACCCAGAGCTCCGGATCCGCGCAGTGCAGGCGGATAGGGAAACGAAGGGGATTCTGCGTCGGCTTTCGCACAACACTATCGATTCCTTGTCGGGGCCTGTGGCGAAGCTGGCCCATTCGAACCCGTGTATCTTCTTCGCCAATGCGGTAAATCAGATCATGGCATACGACAACCTCGCGAATGTGGTCATTCAAGCTTTGAGATACGTGACGAACATGGGCTTTGATGTTCTCGTCTTCATCATTCTGGATGCTCTTGCCAATCCGAAGAAAGACAGGTTGAAGGATGATGGAGTGAACACCACAGATTGGCTCCAAAGTACGTGCACTATCTCACACCGTTCTTCGCATGCTAATGCATGTACTAGGTCTTGCATCTTTCACGGGGATGTTGTTCCGGCGATACAGCGCAGACTTGACACCTGTCCTGAAATACATCGTTCATCAACTCCACAACGGCCAAACCACTGAAATCATAGTTCTCCGGGAGCTGATTTGGAAGATGGCTGGCATCGAGCCACTCCCTAGCTTGTCAGACACTCAAGTAGCTGCTATGGCCGGAGGTCCCACGCTCCGCATCGAGGCTATCGCCTCAGTAACGCGTGGTGCCAAACTTGATCCAGGCGATGCGACGCTCAAGGGACCTCAACGATTAGGCAAAAGTCTCATTGACTCGGGATTAGCGCTCCCGCTTCTCATACAGGTCGCTCAGCAGAGGCAATCTGCTGTTTTTACTGCTTCTGATGCTCATTTGAAGTCGTTAGCTGGCTTGTTTGACACAGTAAGGCTGCAACTCACTCTTTTTAACATGTTGCTGACTCCAAAATTCAGACGCATGGAGTTTTACTCCAGTATCTGGAACTGCTCACTTCTCCGTCCGTCATTACTGCAGAGGAGTACTCCACCAAAGTCATCCCTTCAATCGCAGAGCTCGGACAGAAGTATGGCATTTGCGCTCCAATTTGCATGCAGATTGTTCGACCCATGCTTCAGTCGTCCTTACTGGTACGGATGCCGTTGTTTTCCTTCCCCAATAAACATTAAAATTACCCCCCAGACGGCTGCTTTGGCTTTGCAAGAACAAGAGCGCATCGCGAACGAGGAGCAAGAGAAACGCTTGAAGGCTGCTCTTACTGCTAAAAGTACTGCCAAAAGAGAGCCCGCGGGCACTTCTCGCATGGCTTCTCCACTTCCAGCATCTGGCACTCCGGGGACTCCAACGGAACCCAAAACAATCACACCGGTTCCTGCCGGTGAGGATGTCATAATGGAAGCCCCAGCGAACGGCCCAGCAGCTACTACACCAGCGCCTCCTGAGGTATGTGCATCCTCGCGGGTGCATCGCCATTGCTCACTCCTACAATTTCAGAGTCCCTGGTTGCCTGAGCTGTCGGCATTGTTTGATGATGTCAAACAGATCGCACCTGAGAAAGCATATGAGATCATCGGGTGAGGACTACATGGTCTGTCAAGCGGTATTCTTACTCACGTGTAAAATCTGTCAGTCCTGGTTTCTATGTCACCTTCTGGCAACTCTCGACGTACGATCTGGTGCCCCCAGCGACTCGGTATGACGAGGAATGCTCAGCGCTACGTACACTGAGTCGACAAGAAGATTCCAAGTACAACGCTGCGGATCGCTCTTCCGATCGAACGAAGCGTTTGACGGCCACTGTGCACCGCCAGCGCCGTGACCGATATAACAACTTTGTCAATACTTTGGCCCAAGAGTTCAAGGAGCAAACGATCTGTAGGGAGTTCACCATGAAACGTCTAGCTCGTGAAAAGCACCATTGGTTCGAGCAATGTAAGCCCACAGCATCTTTGAATCGATCCTTGTCTTGACATTGAGCAGGTCCGAAATATCCCAATCTTATTCCGGCAATAATCGAACACTGTATACAACCGAGATGTCTTTTGTCTCCCATGGATGCAGACTACTGTGCGCAAATCATCAAGATTCTGCACACTCAAGGGACACCTGGCTTCCATACTCTTAAGTGTTACGACATGGTCAGTCCAGTACCGAAATTTTCTCTTCTTATGCTCAACTCTCCCTAGCTCCTTGGAGACCATGTGAAGATCATCCTTTTCTCATGCAGCGAGTATGAAGCTCGGAATTACGGTGCGTCATCTGGATCACGATGCTCCAACAGACATTGATATGTTTCTCAGGCCGGTTCCTACTAGGAATAATGACAGATCTACTGAGATGGCAACAGGACGAGCAGCTATACATTCAAGACAATCGCTCCAAATCTGGCGGAAAAACAGTGCACCATCCTGGATTCCAACAGAGAATAAACGGTAAATATGCGAAACCTGAGACCATACTCACTTGGGTCGACTATAAGAAGGTTGTCCGCAAATGGCATGGGAAACTTGCGAAAGTATGTGAACTGATAACACAAAACTGAAACGGCTCTGATGTGTATCTCCTTCACAGAATTTTATGGACTGCATACAGACTCGAGAGTTCATGCACGTCTACAACGCCATCATCGTCTTGAAAGAGATTCTTCCCGTTTTCCCTCTTGCTGCTGTCAACGATTCTGGTTCCTCTTTGGATCGAGTCATGGATCAGTTTATCGAAACCGAAGAGCGAGGAGATCTGAAGATTCTGGCCAGGGCGTAAGTGCCTTTCCTATTTTTGTTAAGACATCTTGTTGACACTAGTCGTGAAGGTATTCTGCAAGTTTGAAGAAAAGGGAAAGTTTATGGGTTGTGACGAAGCCTCTCAACAAAGTCAGTCCAAATCGCCCGTAAGATTACTTGTAAACTGACATCGTACACCCAGGCAAACGGTGTTTCGGCAAATTCGAAACCACCGGCACAGACGGAAAATGGATCAAGCGACAAGTCGCGGGGCACAAATGGACTTCCCACTGGGCCAAGTTCTCAAATCGCTCCTGGTAGTGATGGTCGGCGTAGCAATGCCCAACCAGCTGCGTCCACACCCTCTGCTCCTCGAGCTCAACTTACTGCTTCCACCAATACCACGCAACCCATAGAGAAGCCCTCAGGCCCTTCAATCCCGACTAAATTAGGGTTGGAAAGGTACGCATAAGTTGGCACCCGTCCTCTACTTTCTTCTGATCCAGTCACCGTCTGTAGCATCCAACGTCCTCCCGTAGTGAAAAGAGTCAGGCCTGATCGTGACTCTCCGAAGCCAACGTTGGAGTCGAAACCAACAGAGGCGGTAGAAAAGTCGGCCGCTGTCTTGAAAGAAGAAGCACGAAACAGCTCTAACCTCCGGCATAGCAGTCCGGCCACAAATCTCGACACCTCGTCTTTATTGACTCCAAAGGACGTGCCATCTGTTCAAGCTGCATCTCCTCTTGGGAAGGAGCCTCCTCAATCTCCTCGAAACCATCGACCAGGCGAAGATAAAGCCGCACGGGTTGAGGTTCAACCTGTTATGCCACCCCCTGCTATCCCCAGTCAAACTCTGTCAGCCCAAGAGCTCAGAGAGACTGCCAAGCTCACCATCAATCGTGCCGACAAAAGCGACGATAAAGGTGTCCGATCTAACAACGAACCTCGGAGTCAGCATGGCTCTGCTACTGCATCCCCCCTTGCTCGATCACCGTCGCCCATGAGCCGCCCGGGTACCAGAAACCACAGTTCTGACAGTCGTGCCAGTGGTGGACGATCTGCTCGGGGCGGCACAGCCGGGTCGGATGAAAAACGTACCGAGCGAGAGAATCGCCAGGACCAAGTCTCCGCCCCTGCACGTCGCGACAGCCTCACCCACAACCGTGAACGGACTCGGGAGCGCACCTCCACGCGCGACGGCGATAAGGACGGTGAGCGTGACCGAGACCGTGATCGTGGTGGTCGGGACAGGCATGAGAATAGGGACCGTGATAAAGATCGTGATCGGGACAGAGAGAGAGAGAGAGGAGATAGAGGAGACAGAGGAGACAGAGACAGAGATCGTGATAGAGATAGGGACCGCGACCGCGACCGTCATCGACGCGACGACAAGGATCGTGATCGCGACAGGAAGGATAGAGGACAAGCAGCTGGTACTTCTAACGGTGCAGCGGAAGACCGCCCACCTCCAACTCGACCTGATCCTTCAAGGCACCGAAATCCCCAGAATGGAGATGAGAACCTCGGCAAAAGGAGAAGACCAACTGATGATGACGTGAGTTATTGCTGCCTGACAATAATACCGATCATTAACCAGTGCCTTTCAGCCTGAACGTGGTTCAAAACGTAGCTCTCGTAAGGAGGGGCACAGGGAAGACCGTAGTAGTCGACGTCCTGGCGATAAGGACGGTCATGACAGACGGGGTGAATCGGATCGGAGGAGAAGAGAGCGTGACGGCTCTGATCCTGACGGTCGCGGACCGCCATCTGACAAGGTGAGTGCCTACAGCCACTTCATATATCGTGATGGTCTAATTACTTTGGAGCAGCGTCTGCCTGACGGTCCTTTATCTGCGACAAAGATCTTACCACCGACGACCCCTTCTGCTCCGCGAGCCATGGCCACACCAGACTCCACCAGGAGCACGAAGTCCGATTCAGCACCCGGGCGTGACCGTCATCGAGATGGACCTCCGATATCATCGAGTGCTTCTACCCCAACTGCTTCATCGCCCCAGGACTCGCACCCGCTGGGAAGTCTCCGCTCCCGCATTAGCGACAGCAAGGAACTTCCTCGTACACCTTCGACCTCAGGGCAATATCGTTCTGACCCACCGTCGGGTAGGAAAGACGACGACCGAGATGGTGGCAGAAAGCGCACTTTAGCAGGTAAAATTCACCATATCTTTTCTACGTCATTGTCTCACGATTTGTCAGAGCGCGACAAAGACTCCAGCCTTGACATCCCGCTAGGTCAGGGAGGCGAACAATCAATGCAGCCTCCAAAACGACCCCGAATTAATCGTAATCGATATCCAACGTCTCAGAACACACAACATGCAATAGCGCGAAAATTACTTCCCATCGATAATGAGAAGTCCCGGGCTAGAAAGGACTGAACTTCTTACACTGTAGCATAGCGTACCCCTGCATAAATTTTGTATTAAAGTTATTCCCCTGGATCTTATATCCTCCCTCCTCTGTTTACTGTTAAAAGTACATTTGGAAGTTATAAGTTATTGAATTAAGTGCGAAGGTGAGTCGATGTTGAATCGAGATGTACGATGTTGAATCGGGCAATCATCCGCGAGGTATTTTGCTCTACCGTTTGATTAAGGTGAGGAATTCCTCACGCGTTTTCTGTTGCGTTCGGAAGCATCCGAGCATGCAGGAGGTGACTGTTAAGGAACCAGGTTTTTGAACGCCGCGCATTGTCATGCACATATGCCTGTGGGCCGATAAGTAAGATAACCACGCGAAAATAATGGAATGAAAACAAACGTTGCTTCCATCACCACTGCTACACCACGGGGCTTGATAGCCTCCTGAACAGCCACGGCAATCTGCTTCGTTAAGCGCTCCTGGACTTGCAGTCGACGGCCGAACGTTTCTGCAATTCGTGCGAGTTTAGACAGACCCAACACAAGTTTGTTGGGGATATAAGCGATGGCGACCTGAGAAAGGTTAGACCATCATTCAATGACGTGAAGAACAATAAGAGACGGTGATGAACGTACCTTTCCGGTGAACGGGACGAGATGATGTTCACACAGACTGGAGATTTCAATGTCACGGACTATGACCATCTCATCGTGATCTTCTGCGAAGACGGCGTCGTTGATGACATCTGAGGGCGCGTGAGATTGAGTTTACAGTGGTTTATGGGTCCTCTCGAGCCTGATGTACCTGTCAAACGCTCCTCGTACCCTTTGGTCATCCACATGAGAGCCTTTGCATAGCGTTCGGGAGTTCTCAGCAAGCCCTCGCGATCGGGATCCTCGCCAATACAGTCGAGGATGGTGCGGACGGCAGCGGTCATTCTCTGTTCTCGGGCAGCTCGTTCTTCGGGAGTTGCATTGAGTCGAGAGTAGGTAGACTTTGCTATACACTGTGTGATTAAATTACCCCGGGCTACCCGCTATGATATGTCGACTCACCAGGCCAACCAAGACCATGTAAGTCGGGAACGAGGAACTCTGTCGTCGTCGAAGTTAGAGGAGTTGACACTCCCGAAGGTGGTCGGAAACCATATCCATCGTGAATGTGAGCTCTGGAGGACGTCCGAGCAACCGGCAAAGGAGGCAGACTATCTGCAGACTGTTCTGGTTGATCCTCAGCAGCATCTAGGACGCCATTATCGATCTCAAGACTCTTGAGACGGTTTGAGACCTCTTCTGGTAGCGAAGACCCAGTGGACATTGCAGAGGGAGAAAATACGGCTTACCTAATGATCATGTCCCATGTCGGGGTTCCCCATGGAGGATTTGCGACTCCCGTGGCGGTGCAAATTGCCGAATGCGGAGATTTGAAGGTCACATCCCCGTTCGAATGTTGGGTCTGTCTTGCCCTTTGCGTCGGGAGCACAGCTCTCTCCCCCAACATTAAATTTACATGCGCTGCATCGCAACGGCTATGGACCAACTCCGGATCTCAGCGTATATTAAGTCTCATGTCGTTCCACAGAACAAAAAACCACCCACCATTCCGTGGAGCATCTGGAGCCACCTATAAAGCCGGCCAGGGATGCATCTGCTCACTTCATATCATTCCAGTATGTGCGAAAGTCTGAACCCATGGCCATGGCGCGTATTGTCCGCAGGTGACTTCCGTCTCCCTTCTCTGGAGCCTCGCGAGCGGAAGGCGGCACCCCCGGAGCCTGTGGAATCTCTTTACGACGTTTGGCTCGCGTCGAGAGGCGACGATGACGCTCGGCTAATGGCAGGCGCACAGAGGCCAATAAACGTCGCGAATACACAGCTGGCCCATTCAATATTGAGAAGATGTGGAGGCGAATTCGTGAGTCGCGCGTTTTCTACCATACTAACATACCCTGAGACATTACCAGTTCAAGCACATTTGGTCCTGCCACCCCATCCGCTTCACGCTCCTGATGGCTCTAAATATCGTCAGGAGTCTTTTCCCGGCCTTCCGCGGGTATTCACAAGTGAGCTATCTCCCTCATTCCATAGCCTATTGTTTTTCTGACTTAGACGCCAGGCATTGATTATCGATGAGGTACGAACGTCAGATGCCCTTTGAACGCGTAATTAAAACATTCTACGCTTTCAGATTCAAATCTTATTTGCTTCTGGCGTCTTCACTTGGCCCCGCCTTCTCCGCTTGATCAGTACAGAAATAGTAAGGAGGATTCTTGAAGGCCTTTTGGACTCATTAGCGTGAGTTCTGCCTTGGCTTATCTGTTTTTGAAATTGTAGACCACTAATTTTGATTCAGGGTCTCCAATGAGAACTCGGTGCTCGGCTCGACCAGGTTTTTTGTCGAGCAGAATCAGCTGGAACTCCGCGTGCGCCTAGACGCTCCAGCCCTTGCAGATCCACTCGTCCGCGACTTGCTCCAAGAATCGGACCTATTCACGCGGTCTTTCATCGGAGGGGGTTTTGGACTGATGTCACCCCTGGACTTCTTACACATCTTCGCCATCCTCGCAGAAATCATCTCCCACCTGGTACTCATCTTCTCCCTTACCAGCAATGCTACACACTTTGGCATTCTCATTCTTTCGGTATTCTCTGTGGCTTTTCCGCTGATTGTGCCATGGTTTGGGTTTACGCCCGACCACTCAGACACGCTGTATACTCCGAGAGAGGCGCAAGCATCCTCCCAGCAGGAGAAGATGCGCAATTTCGCTTATAACGACGCGTATCGCTCTGAAATGACGCTGTTTGGTCTCGGGGATTGGGTTGTGAACTCATGGGCCAGCGCGTGGAAGGTACTGTATGATGCAGAACAGACGCAGCAAACAGGGCCCTCGCTCTTGTCGGAGATGCGCTTCTCCGACCTGCTCTTCTCGCTGCAGAATGTGAGTATCATATC
>CEMG01180231.1:10517-30847 GCA_001179705.1 Baeospora myosura
ACCGTTAGATACCATTCATCCTGCTATTGCAGGCTTCCTCCGCATCTTTGGGCTCTCTGACACTGTATCGGAACTCCGTCCAGGCGGTCGTCTTATGTTGCAGAAGCCTTTCTGCTACAACTCGAATGGCTTTTCAGGCCATTTTCATGATGTTGGCATTCTGTGCGAGCATGGAGTTGAAACCCATGTTACAGCCAAAGGACGATGAAGTTGTTGCCTACAGGTCAATACCGGGAGGTGTCAGTATGCACGTCAGGTAAACTTAATATATCTTTCCTTGAAAAGATCACAGTCACTCACTATAAGTAGAGGACTATCATACACATATCCAGGAAGTACTGAGCCCGCGCTGAGAAATGTTGATTTCTCTTTGAACGCCGGGGAGTCTTTGGCCATTGTTGGCTACAATGGATCAGGTATGTCCTTTTCGAATAAAATCCTGTTTATTTTAGTATCTAAGTGAGCTCAGGAAAATCAACGCTCGCCAGAATTCTCCTTCGCCTCGTCGACTTCGACTCAGGAGACCTTTTCCTGAACGGCGTCCCCATCCGTCGATACGACCCCGCTGAATATCACAAGCACCTCGCTGCCGTGTTCCAGGACTTCTCAAAGTACAATCTGTCCTTACAAGAAAATGTCGGACTGGGGTACGTCGACAAGATGGCTTCTTGTGCAGCGATTCAAAGGGCTGTGCATTTGGCCGAGGCTGATAACATCGTGCGCTCGTTGCCGGATGGGATGAGGACGACGCTGGAGAGCCCTGGGTTTGAGGCGATTTCGCATTTTTCGGAGGGTCTGCAATCAACGCACCATCCTCATGGTTTGTCGGGTGGCGAGGTTTGTGAAGTTCTCTAATTGCGAAGGCCATATGCTGATAAGGACCGAAGTGGCAAAGGGTTGCTGTGGCTCGGGCATTTATGAGAGCCAATGAACCCGAGGTTGATCTCCTTGTTTTCGACGAGCCAGTATGTTCTCTTGATTTTTTTAGGGGTTATCGTGCTTAATTTAGCCGTTTGCAGACATCCTCGTTAGATGCCCATGCGCAGAACCAAATATTTGATCAGATACACCGAATATCCCGCGATTCAACTGGGCGCCGTACAAAGACGGTGATATTCATAACTCACCGTCTTTCGACCGCCCGGCGCGCAGATAAAGTAGCTATGATGGAGAACGGGGTACGTGTAACCTCCTAGATGGCCGCTGCATCAACTGACGTTATTTTATCTCCTCTAGACAATATCTGAATTCGGCACGCACGAAGAACTTCTTCGCAAGGGAGGCTCGTACGCTGCTCTATATTATCAGTCAGTGTAGAGATTACACACACGGCATGACTAGAGGCGAGCTACCTACCCTACATGGATTGTATATAATAGCGTTGCTCTACACCACTGAAGCAATACATAATTACTGTATTTCGTACACTTCTTATTCTCGCATAGGGTGATCGACATATACTACCATCCCGTCACTGCCAAATGCATCGACGGGACTTCCATCAATTGCTGAGGCTGTAGTTAGAGGCAGGGAATTCCCGGATGACCCGTGGATGCCGACAAGAAGTCCCGCGTTTCGTATTCCGTTAATCAACGACGGAACTTGCAGCTGCGGTATCGACGCAAGGTTAGAATGGAGAGATATCGATCAATATCATGGCATTTACCAGTAGTTCCGCGTCGACAAAGACACCCAACAAGTTATTTGTCCTCGCAAACTCGACCGCTACACCAAGACTGGCTAGACGTCGATCGTATTCATCCTCGACTCCACCGGCAGCTACCGAGCCATCCGAAATGGTCTTTTTGCCGCAATGAGACGCGAAGAATACAGGATCTGCGCGGCCCGAAATGAGAAAAGTGATCGACATCACGGGATAATCAACATACAATTCGGTTGTTTCCAGTTCAATGCAGAGCAAACATCCGGAGAGAAGGAAGTAAAGACGATTCGTCGGCGAGCAAGGCGAATATCATGCGACATAGGTGTTTGATAGATGGTCCGCAAGACGGAATCTACGAAATGATTGAGATCCAGCCGGCGACCGAGGTTCAATCGTTCTCTTATTGTCCGCGACGGATAGGCCAGCTCAAGACTGATACCAATCGCTTGTGGTAAAATCTTCGGCATGTGAGTGAATATCACATACTGTGAGTTGGATAACGTACCGTTAAAAGCTGCGCTAGAGATATCATTGAACGCGACATCATAGCCGGCCAATCATGCACCGAAGACCCGTCCGTTGTGGAGACATTCCTCTTCAGCTGCACTGCTAACGCTTCGAATTGGTCTAGAGTAACGTCAGAGACGCTCAGGTCAAAGCCCGTGTCCGGAAGCAGCCAATTGGGGAAAATCACAGGATGAAGATCACGAGTGACTTGTATGACAAGATGCAGGTAGTTCCCTCTCAATGAGGATATCGTAGAGGCCTGTCCGAACGAGGTCGATATAGATTGCGTCGACGGAGACGTGTGCGCGGAACCAATCAGATTCGATCGATGGGGCCAAGGCGATGAAGTTTGAGGAGCGGAGGACACTGCCGTAGATTTCCAATAAGTCTCGACATCCCCTCCGACCTCGAGCGTAACCCCGTCGAAGGAAGTGACGATGTTCACCTCAAACATGACCTGATGTGCTTGTCAGATTTATCCTTTTATGTACAATGCAATCACATACCTCCCCGACAACATGCAAACGATTGTCCAGGATCGGTAGATTAAACGATTGATTATTATGTATCCCTTCAAACAGTGAGGGAAGTGCCACAGCACGGCCGATAGTCTTGGTGCCGAAATTGGGGTAAACGGAGAACTCCAGAGATAAGTTGCTCAGGGATGCAATCTGAAAGACAAAAACACCCTTCTCGTTCCGCTCCGGTAACGATATGCTATACGGAGCGGAACTGACTTCCGAGCTGGTGGTCATGACCAATTTCAGCGGGGTTGACACAAGGAGATACTCATCCCTGAACGCAGGGCTGATAAGACGATGGTGAATCCGCACGCCAGATGTGCTTTTCGAGCTACGAGAGGAGCGTCCTACAGATATTTGAACCAGATTGCTGCGGTCAAGGTAATTATGCCCATATACGCGATGTGGCATGATTGGAGGTGGAAGGGAAAGAGACGGGATAAGGTCTATCTCTGATTGAGATGGGTTTCCCGTGTCGGACATGGGCGAGCTGCTGGAAATCTCTCCAGACTCCATCGTGGCAGGCGCACGAGCGATGGATTCCAAAAGGTAGTCCAAGCACCGATGGTGACCGTACCACCCAGCATAGTGCACCGCTAAATGACCTAACTCGTCGGTGACATGAAGCCTGCAGCCTGCCTCGAGTAGTATCTGAACGCATGGAGCGTGGCCGTAACGAGAGGCGTGAAATAGAGGAGTCCATTCGTGGTATTTATCAGGTGTATCCCACCCTTCTCGATGCAAAAGAAGTTTGCATACTTCGACGTGACCTTCGCGAGCGGCCAGATGCATTGGGTACTCGCCATTGCTATTCGGTAAGCATTTTGCACCGCGTTGAAGCAGGAGCAAGACAACCTCGACATGGCCGGATTGACTTGCCAGCGATAAGGGAATGAGATCCCCGATAGGTGGGCTAGGTTGCGCAGGGACCTCCCCGCTATCCAGCAGAGCCTTTACACATTCCGTGCTTCCCCTCAACGTCGCGTAGACCAACGGGCTGTAATTGTCCACGTCGAGACTGTTGAGAGGTATCTTGGTTTCCAAGAGCCGCTGACAGACTGTCGAGTGACCATTCATCGCGGCGTAATGAAGTGCGCTCCGACCATACACATCTACTTTGTCCGTCGGAACACCCTTCTCGATACAGATGTTCACCAAGCGCAGAGCTCCGGCAATTGCTGCCTCGTGAAGACAAGTCCGCCCATTGATGTCGTCTATGAAATGAAAATCAAAGGGCTCGGCCAGTGAAGACAAAATTAGGTCTGCTAGGTCGGGTGGCGCCTCGATGACGACGCTCCATAAGATACGCGCGACATTCACTTTCCCTCCTGATTCCTGGGCAAGAACCTCGGAGTAATTGACGCAGTCTGTGATAGCCCCCTTGTCAGAGCTTGCCACAGCATTTCGCATGTTTTTCTCAAGATCACGGAAGGGTCCCATATAGGGAGTGCGCTCTGTCATTATCTGCTGTGTGAAGATATCGTTGGCACCAGGGCCCTCAAAGTTGAGGCCAGAAGACAGGTCAGTAAGGTCGAGAAGACATGTGGCGACAGTGTCCGAGAGCTCGGAGATGAGCTGCAATGCAAAGTTGGAGAAAGTTATTCAATATGGAACACACATAACTCACCTGTCGATTGAAGACAGGTTGCGCTTCGACTTGTCTAGTCAAGTATAGCTCTTTCGTAGTCGACGTTGATCGCTTGTCGAACTTTTTGAGTATCTTGCGGAAACCAGTCGCGTTTATCTCGACGAATTGCTGGAAATAGCTCGATGCGCGTAAGTCTCGTAGAGACATGTCAGGGAGTGTACCTGTAGCTTTCCCAAATCCCGCTCAAGGAGTCGAAATCCTTCCTCCACAGCACTCCATTCGACGTGATTTTGCACGGGATCATCCAAGGTAGGGAAGCCTCGCATGGCTGCGGCTCTTCGTTTCGACAAGAGGGTCTCAAGACGCAGCTTCAACTCCGCTTCTTTTTGCAGGTAGAAAGCATTGATCTGGGACGAGATGAAGCTTGTCAAGTATGCGGAACATCCTAACGCCACACACCTTCTCCAGCTCCCGTTCGAGTTTGAAAAAGAATGCGGCTTTGTGAGCTCGGAAATCAGGACCCCTGTCTCCATCTTGTCCTGACGGCGGGAAGATAGGCGGTTTGCCGGGGCTGCCGCCTGTCAGAGTTGATGGATTTTGGGATTGAAGATACGGAGACGCTGAAGGAGGGGTTTGAACCGCAGCATCTACAGGACGAACGCCCAAGGCCAAGGCAGCAGCTTCTGAAGCGGGTCGGTTCGCAGCAAGCGAGGAGATGATCTTCTTGAGGAACTTGTAGTCGAGGTAGTATACAGACCATCCAGGGACTTGGTGGGCCTGGATGTGCTTCCCGAACTAGATGAATGGAGTAGAACTCTTATCAGCACAGTTACGAGAATTTGAAGCGGGTTTGTACCTTCATTGTTCGGTTGGACTGAGTTTACGGGTCGAGTACAGGTTATCAGGAGCTTGGGGTAGCACGTTCGCCTTTAGATGACGGTTTTACAGCGAGTAGATGTGATAATATCCATAGGAAGTTGATAGGAAGTCCCTGGCAGTTAAAATAGGGCTGTGAAGCCCAGGGCCTGAATCGTGATGACGGTACGAGTTCAGCTTGTCCAATAGAACTCGAAGACTCGGAGACGGTAATTATGAAGTGCTTTCACACACGTGCCCTTGGACCTTCTGAGGTGGTGAAACTTCAAAATCAGAGTCGATCTGCTCAAGATCTCTTGGATCTCATGAAGCCTAAACCTTTAAGTACAATCGATTACTATCGATCACAGAATATCTACAAACGTGCGCCGCAACCCTCCTAGAGCTCACACGAGCACTTTTCTTAGCTGCCACACCCGCGCAGGCAGCAGTGTGATTGGGCACTTGCCCTGTTTCTCCACCTGATCGTACGCACAACGGTAGCAGAAAACATAGCCGGACGGCAAGGCGGTAGCATTATTTATGTCATTGCGACATATCGGACACTTGCCGTAGCTCTGCTTGTCGAAGGGGATGCCAAGAGGGTGAGGTGGGAGCATGCGGGGCGGGGGGACGGCAGGGCCCAGCGGAGATGTCGACAGAGAACGAGCGGGCGATCCGGGAGAATACCACCATTCCAGGAATTTGACAAAGAATATGGCGGTCGGTAGAAGGAGCCGGAGAGAATCGAAGAGCAGTTGAGGCGACGTTAAAAGTAGCCGTCGAATCTGGGCCAGGACACCGAGGCGTTTGTTCAATGGAGTTCTTTTCCCCGCTGCGAGGCTCGCAGCACGCTGTGCACCATGTCAGTGAAAGCTTCCGGACAAGCAATATGGTTGACTTACGAAGTCTTCCATACCCAGACGACGTAGATCGACGCCTATCCATGACAGCCATGGCCGGTAGAAGGGCGTTCTATCGAAAAGATACGCGACATTGCATACGAGCAGCCATACTTCAAAGGACGTGTTTAGCCACGGATACACGGTCTTGAAGCCTCGCCGTAACCGGCCTTTGAAACTCTAATGGTCAAGTCAGAGCATGCATCGTCAACCGTGTTTGGGAACGCGCCTGATCTGTCAAAGCTCGCAGTTGCCGGGCGTCCATTCCTTCATCGAGGATGTCAGAATTTGTTCCACCGCCCAACTCTTCGAAGTAATCTTGCGCCTTGGCTCGCAGGTAGGGTACGCCGACCTGAGATGGTGATGAGAAACACCACGCTGAGAAGTGCTGAAACATACAAGGAATAGCAGCGAACGCCATATCTCCTGGCTTCGAAGAGCTTCTCCTGCTGGCAACCCACCGACAGCCGTCTTCGCCCGTTCCGTCTCGATGTAAGGTCTCCTTCTCCGCTTCAACCCGTAGAAGTTCTCGGAGAACGAGGCACCTGCATACCTGTCTCGTCAACATCCAACAGGTTGCGGCGCAGAAGTGTGCTCACCGTGCTTGCGGAGATAGTGCCTCTCTACCACCAGCATGATAGCAGCATAGAACTCCTCATGTCTGTTCACAACTCGCAACAGATACCGAGGGTAGCGTTGTGCGAAGACCTGCAACGTGAGTGAGTCTCGAAAGTTGGAAACGTCGAATCAGGAAGACATGCCGCCAGAACATATTTCAACGCAGGCTGCAGCAAGTCTCGCAGTTGCTCCTGGGCGACTAGCTCGAACAGAGAAGGCTTCAGAGGGTCTCCTCCAACGTCATTGAAGAATTCCATTCCACGAATCGCTGTGAATGATTTGGTTCCGTCATTGTGAGAGTCTTGGAAACAATGATCGACGCACGCCAACTCAATCTCTCCCCAGCAATGATGACTCTTGCGCCTTGTCTTTCGCCTTCAGACTTCCAGTTGAATACTGAACCAACTTTGCAATTGCTACCTTTATCGCCTATATCGACACGGCAGACTGGGTCCAAGATGGGCGTTAATCATATGCATGTTCTTCGGCTCTACAACGTCAAGCCCGGCATGCCTCCATTCCGCAAGAAGAGATGGAATCCTAGGGCCAGGGCCTACAACAGGACAAAGACGTGCAGGTTTCTTTCCATTGTGCTGGGCTGGTTGAGCGTAAAACGATTGCCTCATTGCATCCAGGCTTCCACTTGCTTTCACGGCCCTTCCCCGTCACAAACACTATACCCACCCCTTACATCGCTACATCGATATCACTAACAACCGGATACCCCATCGTCGAGACTGTCTTTGAATAAGAACTGAACCTTCTGCTTTGAACGGTGGTCGTTCTCTCTTCTCAACCATATGTTCAACGGATTTCATACCATGACACCTACCGACGCGGAGCTAGCTACACAATCCCTACGCGATGAAAACAGCTACCGATTTCCTTCATTCTCCGCAGCAGACGCGTGCACCCTCGTAAGTGCTTCCCATCGAGAGCAGCAAAGTGTTCACCAGGCGGCTTTGTCTTTCTAACAGGGACTTTCATTGCGAAAAAGATTTCGAGCTTCTTCCCGACACTCCAAAGGCAAAGGTCTGGTGTTATCGATACAGACCATCGCAGGTCACACGCTTTTCGCATGTACAGTGGGAGATCTAGGACACGTTGCCGGGATCGGGGATGTTAGCCTGGACAGTTGGACATGTCTAGAGGGCATGATCAACGTGGTGCGGCGGACAGGGCACTCGACTTTCTACGTCGAGAAAGGATTGGTGGCTATGGGGAAGACCGCAAAGCAGATGGGATTCCAGGGAGAGACTGCAGTTCATGGTGGTGGTTCGTGTCCAAATTGCTCTTTTTGATCGCGTGACTGAGCGCTCGATCCTCGACAGCATTTCCAATTTGGCTAGAGGTAAGCTTTTTCGACGATCTTCTGCTTTGAAAGTATCTTAATTGCGCCTCAGAACGCACCCTGCTCTCCTATCGCTGTCATTGCTTGCTATTCCGGATCCTCCCAGGAAGATCACAATGTAAGGGTCGAGCGGTGTGACCAAGTACGCGTCGCTGACTTGAGTCTCCCTGTACACGTAGTTGGTGGTAACGACTATCCGAGACTACCTGAACAAGTTGAAGAGGAACAGTGAAGGCGGCACGTCAGCACCAAGCATGCCTCGCCCCTCCGTGCCTGCGGACCAACGACACCACGACAGTCATCATGATCATGTACGCGATGTTCGCACCTATCTGCACGATGAATGTTCTAATCCTGTTTGGTAGGAGTGGATGCCCGTGCCAGAGCCAGGCCATAGCGAGTTCAATGGAGGTCAAAGCGAATTCAATCCAGGCCACAGCGAATTCAACCCTTCCTACGACCATATTGACGATGAGAGCCATCGCGACTGATTAAGAGGGGTTTGTGACAGCGTAGGCTTGGAAATATGTACATAGGGAACTAATATCGGAAATATCATTCGGGGGAGTCGATGGGAAAGCGTGATCAGAACCCTTCATGGTTGCCGCCCTCAGAGTCGTCCCTAGGTTTAGGCTGAGCCAGTACACGGATGGACTCTGCAGAGTAGCCGCAAAAAACTTGAGAGATTATCCAGCAATGCGATGAACAGTGAAACTTACCGTGCCTCAAGAATATCTGGCGCTGACCCTGTGGGGTAGAAGGGTCTGCCTCAGGCTCGGGCTCGCGAAGCTCAAAGTTGGCCTCGACGTAGACCTTGGAACCCTTCTTGAGGTTAAGGAGGTATTTGTTCGAATGTTCCTGGAAGGAGAGCACCCGGTGCCATGTGGTCTTGGCCGGTTGACGTTCTATAGGTAAAGTCTGACAGTCAGAAGAGTAAGGGTGGCTTTGAGCAACATCACTGACCGCCATTCGCGTCGGGGGGAGGGGGAGGGTAGTTACGCGTCGCGACGGAATAACTATACGTGAGACATTGGATGCGTTAAGTACTTGAGCAAAGAAGTGTACAAGGGCACCCACGTCACATATTCTGAGTTGTTCTTCGTCTGCTTGGCCTCAGGATCCTTGCCCAAATGCCCAATGAGAGTGATTTTGGCGAGATCCGCCTTGCGCGCAGTGCTGGTCGAAAACGACTATTGAAACCATCAGTACCAGAATAACGCAATAACAAGGGGGACATACACGAAGCGAGGCGCGAGGAGCAGCAGCACGAATAGCACCGAACATGTTGCAATATGTGATGATGGGTTGGTGGTGGAAGGTGGAGATGAATGTCAAATTTCAAATATTGGGGTTTACGCCATGTTTGCTTTGTGTTTGCGTATGTTACCTTTGCAGCGCGACGGCCACGAAGATGAACTTACACTCTCACTCGAACCTGAACCAGTGAACGCACCCTTGAGCTGCTCCTTCAAGCTACGCGACCACTATACTATATTCTTGAAGATGTCTCGCCACAGACTCGTTAGAAATCTTGACCTTGATGGTCAGTCCTTCACAAATATCGCGTCTGAGTCGCCAAACTGATGGGTGGTGTAGATGAACTGATCGTAGATCAGGACGAGGGATCTGACGGTGGGGATGAGGAGCTGACCGCCGAACAGCAAGGTATGGGCCTGATAACTGCCTCTATCCACCATAATAATCGTCGTCGCACAGTCCAATTGATCGATGTACTCGAGCAAGTCCGACAAGTAGTCGGAGGTGAAGAAGACTGTGGCATTTCCGATCGCGAGATCAAGGACTCTGCATGGTATTACTTCTTTGACACGGAGAAGACGGTGCAATGGTGCTTAGGTGCGTATATATGTCGATCTGAATTCATTCGGCTAAATCAGTACGTCATAACTTAGACGAACAGGAGAAAAGACATGCTGCCAAAGAACGCAAAGGTAAGCTCTAGTTCCCTTGCTACCCCTTTGCTATAGAATCGTTCCTCTCGATGCACTTGCGTCGTTCCTTCCACCCTTCCTGTTGTGTATGTCGATGCGGTGCATGGCATGGGAATAGAATGAGAAGGTGCATCTCTTCTCACCCCGCCATCGATTTTCCATCTCAATGTTGTCATATGCATAGTCTCATCTGTGTTACGCGCTAGGAGGGCGTTCTGGAAAGCATCTTCCTCCTCTCCCACCAAATGACGAGACCAGCTCGACATCCAGCGGGTACTCGCCGATGTATTCGCCGGTTAACGAGTATCCTCAGGACCATTGGGAGATGAATGGCAGATCGCGTGTGCCATTGATCCTTATGGCCCAGCAGCAGCAACAACAACAACAACAGCAGCAGCAGCAGGATCAATATCATGAGGACCAGCACTATGATGAGGAGCATTACGAGGACCAGCATTACGAGGAGCATGGATCTTCGCACGGGAGTAGTACACCACGCCCGGTCAAGAAATCGCTGAGCACCATAACCGAAATCACTGAGCGCACCGAGCCTTCTCCCTACTGGGGGAAGGATCGTCGCTTTCTAACGGCCAGTCGTCAAGTCCCTAGTACAACAACTGGGACTTCATATGGTCAACCGATCAGTGAGTAAATCTCAATCTATCCTCGTTCGTGTCCCAAATTAATGTACTCGAACCGGTTTCAGCTGAACCACGCGAGCATGGTGAAGATGAAGAGGCTCTTCTAGACCCTAATTTCATCCCGCTTTCGCCCTCTGGTTCTGCTCTGCATAGGCTATCGACGTATGAAGCACCTCCGTCTCTACCTGATTCAGGGTCGCGGACACCATCATCTGCATCACCTCGGCCACCTAGCGAGCCTCTCCCTCCCATCGATACTATCCCAGATATTCCGGATTTTAGATCCAAGTCGACTTTACCGCCACTTCCTCCGAAGAAATCAAAACTGTCGTCGCTAGCTAGCTCGAGAGCGAGCTCTGCCAGTATGCGCAGCAAAAGCTCTCGCGTAACCGGCACGGATAACACGGGCTCGATAAAGACCTACCCTGCACTTCGTCCCACGTCCCTTCGGCCTCCCTCGCCGGTGGCCAGCTCAACGTCACCAACGACACCTTCCTCGATGTCATCTCACGTCCGCAAGGCTATAACAGCAGCACTCGAATTAGAGGTTAAGGATAACACTCCGACATCAGAGCCTTCACAAGCACAAGTCCTTGAGGGAGGGGTCGGTTCACCTTCAGATCGCAGCAGAGGACTTGTCAGTAGGCCGGCTGCTCCGACGCCTTCGAAGGCTGTGGATATCCCTTCTTCTTCTGACAGTCAGCCTAAGACCCGCCAGCCGTCTAAGCTTGCGCTGTTGGCTCAAGCAAAGAAGGAAGCGCAGAAACCCAAGTCAAAAGCGCCCCTGGCCGTTCGTCCTCCACCTGGACATCTGCCGCCGGAGCATACCGAGTATCTCACGCCAATAGCTAATGGACCAACCGTCACAACGGCAATCACAACCTCCTACCAGTCGTTATACAGTCTCACCGATCCTAGTCGTGCCCCTCTGACTTCCAATCAATATGTCGTACCCCTGTCGCCTCCTCAGCCCATCAAAACCTCCTCTTCACCTGTGGAAACAAAACCCTCCAAATTGGCGATGAAGATAAAGAAGGCACAGGAGAAGCATCATTCAGTACCTCCGGCCATAGAAGATACCCCAGCCCCTACGCCAGTTCCGCCTATTTTTCTACTTCCAAAGTCGGACCACGCCCGTGCGTCCCCTTCTTCTTTCGCCTCTGTCCTCGTCGATGATAAACTATCATCTGAAAGGAAAGATGGCGACCGGCATATCTCGCACAAGGCGAAGGGAAAGCAGAGGCAGATCGACACACCTTCGAGGACCTCAGAACATCGTGGTTCTTCTCTTGATGACACGGGAGATGAAGGGAGGACAAAGCATCGATCCCGGCTGCGCTCACCCCCAGGCTTTGCCGCACCGTCTGGGTTCACATTCGACGTTCCAAGTCCTGATGATGTTGTGTTCAATGCTCGTGGAGGAACAACGTTAGCCCGTCATAGAGACAAAGATGCATCTTCTCGTACATCCAAACCTTCTTCCCGTTCCACCAAAACATAATTATTGATCTTTATTCCATCTGACTGACTGTATCCATCTTCTTTTTATTTCATAATTTATAGCTGCGAAGGAACGAGAAAAAGCGCAGAAGCAGCAGGCGCAGAGAAAGATCGGAGGTATGAGCCCTGGGTCAGCTTCTGGTTCCAGAGCAGGTTCTCCTTCTCCTGGCAAACCCAAAAGCTCGAAATTCTCCGCAAAATCGGGCACGTCGACACCTGCTCGCAGTGCTGATCCAAGAATGCTTGATCTGGCGGGGTTGAACCTTACCCAGAAGGAGGATCCGGTGGTAGAGGAAGCACCACCGAAAGTGAACTTTGCCAAAGAAAAGCTTTTGGAAGAAGCGAAAAGGGTTCTAGACGCTGAAGGAACAGACGTAAAAAAGGCCGTCAGTCTTGTCATCATCGGTGAGTGCTGGAAATATCATGTCAAGATTGCTGATCCAAATGTGGGACGGCAGGCCATGTCGACGCGGGAAAATCGACCTTAATGGGTCGGCTGCTCTATGAGCTCGGGAGACTAGATGAGAAAACACGAATTGCGAATGAAAGAGGAAGCAGCAAAGCCGGCAAGAGCAGCTTCAGCTGGGCCTGGGGCTTAGACGGGACCGCAGAAGAAAGAGAAAGGTTGGGAAGATGTCTCTCATTTGTCCTCAGCATGCTCATACTGTCGTCAGGGGGATCACAATGGACATTGCCCAGCAATCATTGACTACACCTCATCGACAAATCACTATCTTAGATGCGCCAGGCCACAAGGATTTTATACCCAACATGATATCTGGAGCTTCGCAGGCGGACTGTGCTCTGCTGGTCGTGGATGCAGCTACCGGGGAATTTGAGGCTGGCTTTGACCGTGGTGGTCAGACTCGGGAGCATCTTGTCCTCGTTCGAAGTCTAGGAGTCACCCAGGTGATCGTGGCTATCAATAAACTGGATCAGGTACAGAAAGCAACCAGCTCACATAGGGCAGACGCTGACCGAGCGTCGCTTTTGATATCCTCAGGTACACTGGGATAAAGGTCGATATGAAGAGATCTGCGAACTTTTGCGCCCTTTCCTTGCATTATCCGGTTTCCAGGCCTCCAAAGTGAAATTCGTTCCAGTGGGTGCGGTGCAGGGTGTGAATCTCGCGAATCGTGAAGGGGATGAAGCAACGGAGTTGCGACAGTGGTACAAAGGCCCTACTCTGGTCGATTGCCTTGGTAAACCGTCTATCACGTATCACGTTATATCTCCAATAGCTAACTGTGGCTCATGCAGATAAACTGCAACCTCCCACTCGCGACATCTTTGCTCCCCTTAGGATTCCGATCTCGAACGTCTTCAAGGGGCAGAGCTCGGGGACCGGTGTTGCCGGCCGTTTGTGTGGAGGTGTTGTGCAAGTCGGTGAACGACTGAGAGTTCAGCCTGGCGACGAGACGGCCATAGTTAAATGTAAGGCGAGCGCGTTCTTCCGATAACAACCATCATACTAATAACATACAGCTATCGAGGTCGAAGACGACTCCGTGCCCTGGGCAGCTGCTGGCGCAAACGCAAGACTTTTCTTGACTTCTATTGACCCAATCCACCTGTCGATTGGAGGTGTCCTGTGTCTCCCTTCGGAACCCGTTCCATTGGCCACTAACTTCACCGCCCGAATCATTGTGTTTGACGTCCAAGTGCCCATTACAGCTGGCGCCTCAGTATGTTTTCAGTCATTTCAGAAGTGTCTCCAATCCTGATAGCTCAACTTCCGTCGTGTAGGTCGAGCTTTTCCATCATTCACGGGACGTACCAGTCACTGTTGCTACCCTATTGGCTACGCTGGACAAAATGGGCAACATCGTGAAGAAGAAGCCAAGGTTTGAGCATCATTGTATGCAATCGTGACGTAGGCTTATGCGCTGCTTCCAGAGTCCTGTCCAAAGGCATTTCAGCTGAAGTGCAGATCGTTTTGCGCTCAGCCTCTGTATCGAGCCCATCGGCAGCGCGGCCAATACCCCTAGAGCCTTTCTCTGTGAACAAAGACATGGGCAGGATACTCTTACGTCGAGGTGGTGAGACTATTGCTGCAGGTAAGCAAGCCCACTGTGGCTCCTCCTATTCACGACAGCTGACTTGTTTTGGTTCAGGTATCGTCTTGGAGATATTCGGTTGAGCTCGAGTGACTGGTAAGAAAAAAATATAGCCAGCAACAAATAACTCGCGATATGTAGTTGTTTCCAAACCTGTATAATACAATAGAAACACCAACGAAGAAAGAGAAGGAAATGTAAAATATCTATTATGTGTGGGGGGAGAAAATCATGGCCAACGAGGAGAAAATGTTCGTATAGCTTCCGGGGGGTCTGAGCTAAAAGAGGGATAAATGAAAGGAATGTCGTATGGGTATTGTTTTTGGCAACGAGGAATCACCTATCACTTCTTCTCCTTGTCCTTGTCATGCCCGAAGATCCCTTTCAGACTGATTTTACCGAAAATGGACGTTCTTTTCTTCCTTGAACTGGTGCTGAACTTGGAAGATGACGGCGAGTCATTGACTGAGCCTGGTGTATCAGATGAAGGGAACGTATGTTGGGATTTTTTGACAGGTGTCGAGGGAGCAGTGGGGGTAGGAGTGGGAGTGGGAGATGCGCGTTTTTCAGTCGCGCCAGTTTCTGCGGCTTTTTCGCCTTCTACCGTCGCCTCTTTTGTAGCTGGTGTCGCGTCCGCCACGGGAACTGCACTATCGGTAGGCGCGGCTGCTTGTGCGGAAGGGGCTTCTGGTGTCGCGGTAGGGAGAACAACTTCAGCAGTGGTGGGCTGAGGAGCCTCTTGTACTGGGGTCAAAGTTATGACTTCAGCACTCTGGGACTGGAAAGCCTCCACCGGAATTGGTGCAGRAGTAACTTCAGCCGTCATGGGTTGAGGGGCCTCTACTATCGCGGGTGTGGGAACATCCTCAACGGTAATTGGCTGAGGGGTGGATGGAGTGGATGCTTCCTCGACCCCAGACGAAGAGCTGACTTCGGCAGTGAAGAGCTGAGAAGACACCGGCAAGGTTGCTGCCAGGAGGACAGGTGAAGATGGTCCTTCAGGTGCTGTGACGGGTGTGTGTGTGGACGGCTCCTCAACAGCTTTGGTCTCATGGATGGTCGAGACAAGCTCTGCGGGCGCGAGTGTCGTCTCGACAACATCTGGTTGGGTCACGGGTGCGGGCGTAGGAGTGTCGTTGTTTTCAGCCGCATTGACTGGCACTATGCCTATAGGGACGTCAGGAGCGGGAGTCGGCGCAGGAATTGGCTCGACAACAGGCTCTGGGACAGCTTTCTCAATCTCAGGGATAGTGAATTCTGCATCCGCCTTGGGAGTCGGGATGGCAATCTGGACAGAGAAGGGAATAAGTCACAGGGCATGTCAAACCTAAATACTGTCTTACCTGCTCTGCATTGATGGGATCAATGCCGATAACACCATGAATAGCAGCACCGACTCCAGAAGTGACGTATTGCAAGGCCGATGAAGTACCGTCGGTAGCCAGAATAGCGTTGGTAATATCTGTAACGAGTTGTGGGAAATGGGGGCTCGAGGATGCCTCATCTTCAGGCTTACCAGTTTGAGCCGGAAGAGCCTCCTTTCCCTGAGCGACGGTCTCTTGAACTTGAGCCGCGACATGGCTCGCAGCCTCTGTTGCCGATTCTGACGCCCCACCAGCGACTTCCTGCGCTCGAGCCACAGCTTGAGATGTGAGGTCTGCTACCGTCGCAGACGCCGCGGCGGCGGTGTCTTTGGCCTGCGTGATAATTTGATTCGTGCTTGGGAGGGCTTCCGACACGTCGGCAGCGGTGCTCTGGATTTGTTCGACCACTTGGTTGGTGCTGGGGGTAGCTTCTGACACATCAGTTGCGGTATCCTTAGCCTGAGCCACAACTTTGTCGGTAGTGTCTGCTACGGGTTTTGACACATCGGCGACCTTGTCAGATACGGCAGCTAGTGTCCCGTTCGTCTTCGACGTTTCCTCTGGAACGGGTTTCTGAGGGGCCGTATAGATGTTATTCACATTCCCCGACAGGTCGGATTCAGTTGGTTGACCCTCGTGCGTTGTCCAGTATCCGTCGACAATGAATTTGAAGGATATCTTCTCTCCCCAGGGAACTCTAGCGGAGCCAGTAAACCCGCTAGGCCCCTTCACAAGATGGATGGATGAAGACCACTGGAGGCCGATCTGCATTCAGCACACCGTTGCGATACGTGTCGAGTTTTTCTCACCTGGTCAAAAGTGCCAGTTACAATCACAGTTGATGGTTCAGTATGTGGCCTAGTAGAGACAGATTAGATTTATGCGATCTGCAGACTTGTCCTGAACAACTTACCATGAGAATTGGGCTTCGTGAAGGTCGGCCATTATGTGCAGAGGTAAAGTGGACAGACGGCGGTCACGGTGAAGTTGATGATTCCACGTTGCGTATGTTTATCGTCGCGTCGAGCTCGCTTACCACCTTACCTTGTACTTTCCCCATCGAAAATTATCTTTCTCAGAGCGCCCATGTTGGCTGTCAGCTTTGCTTTCGACTCGTAGGGACGGACGCTGACGGACGTCAACTCGATCTAATCTGCCCTTCGTGAGGCTGAGGCTATGCTTAAATGGCTACATCGCCCGCGCCACGTTTCGTCCGAACCTGAATCTTGGTAACCGTATAATTGAATCCGGGTCTCTGATTCTCTCCTTAGATCCTGTACAACTAGTCTGTCAATCGGGGTGAGTGTTGCCATGTCTGAATGATATCAGTTTTCGCTCTGACAAACACCCTACAGGCTGTCTGTGGGTGCAACATGGATCATCAAGTGTACTTTCTGATCTTCCAGGATCTGCTCGGTAACAATATTCTGCTTGATCTATACTAAAGGCTCGTCGGCGCTGCATTTCACCCGGAGGGGTAGGGATCACCCATCTCTNNNTCTCTGTTCATTGAGGATGTGTCGCGGTGCAAGCACATATGACTCTTATACTATTACCATCATGGTGAGTCTTAACGCCGCTCGCGCTTGTCGAAAAGATGATTCCGATCTAACGATGCTTTCTAGTATGTCGTCATGGAATGCCCAGGAATACATAGTTCAGTGTTCATACATCGCCGGTTATACAGCATACATAATACAGCAATAAATAATACAAGCTCGCCGGGCGACGAAACTCCCCATGCCCTCCCATAAGTCGTGAGTTATCATTACTAGTCATGAAACGATTCCTGCACGCCGTTCATCTGCATCATGAATCATGATGAGAGACTACACCTCACTACCTCAATCTTTCCGCGCTCCTCGTCTATCATGGAAGGTCTCAACAGCTTGCGAGAGTATCAATCATGATGAATGAGTCAAACCCCGAGCGACTGCGTCGTTTCAGATGTCCCACTGTTCGGCCACATCTTCAACCCCCTCGGGGAATCCACTGATCAAGACTTCCGACATGATAAACGAGTGCCAGTCGAGCTGGTCCACTGCCATTGGCGATGGGCCGGTAAACATGGTCTGCCCTGGTGACGGTGTTGTGCAAGTCGTCGGAGATGTGTGTGGAAAGGACGTCGCGGACGGCGAGGGTATCGGAGGTAGCTTCCGAGTACGACTCTGTGATTCCGGCATGATTTCTGTGTCGGACAGGGATTGTGGCGGAGGAGGGGGGAGCGGTTTCACTGCGTAACGGCGCTTCCGACGGATGTGCCGTTTCCGTTTTACTGAGGGCTCAGGAGCAACGCTATGTGTAAATGGGATCAGCTGCGCAGTCTTTTGCAGCAGTGTCATGTCACTTACCTCAAGATGATGTTATCCGAGAGTGGACTCGACTCCTCCCATGTGTATGCCATTGACTCTGCTGGATACCAGGAGCTGCTCGTCGACGAGCTCGAGCTGACAGAGGATTCTGACCATCCGCTGGACGCGCTAGACATGCTGGACACACTCGACGCACTCGGGCCTCTCTGAGGTCTCCGCGGTCCTTTGGGCCGGGGGGAATACGACATGTTGGGATGATGACAAGGAGCGTTTGGATCAAGCTGTGTATATATGATTCCGGGGGGTCTTCAAACTTTAATATGATGGACCTGCCGTCTTATAGAAAGGCTATGCTACGTGTCTTCGACATCAGGACTACTTATATAGCTCCTCTGTGGCACTATGTGCGAGAATGCGGGCGAGCAATGGACGCAGTTCCCGTGGTTTGGTAGGTCAGGCGGCATGGAAGAAACCCCTATTATGGACGCCAAACAACCGATCACTGATCGACCCAACCTGTTCCTGATTAGAATTTAGGCTTGTTTCTTACTTTTCCTCACTTAGACTTTGAATGGTCTACTCTGTAGACGATAATGAGCCATTCTACGACGCGGACGACGATATCGAGGATGTTGACCATCTGAGATACTTCAGTATCTCAGAACGGCACAGTGCCAGCCCCAGAGATCTCAGCTCTGGACTCATATCAGTGCTTCCAGGACAGCACTATTCGATGCACGAGAAGACCCTCCATCTATCCTTCATCCGGGAGAATGGTTTCATCGACAGCGGGAATGCTCAGAAGCCAATCGTTGTTGATCTGAAGCTGGATGCATCGCCTGGTTGCGGAGGGATCGTATGGCCTGCTGGACAGGTAAGTAACTCGCATTGCATCGATGAAGTCGATATCAACGTGTGCTGATAATTTCAGATTCTAGCAAGCTATCTCGTCAAACAAGGGCCAGAGTATACAAAGGGCAGGAACGTCGTGGAGCTGGGAAGCGGGACTGGGCTCGTTGGACTCGTCGCTGCGATGCTGGGTGGAAATGTATGGATAACGGACCAACTGTTCGTTCTTCCAGCAACATACCCACTCTTCCTGGATTTACCTTGATTACCCTTCCTAATGATTGACCCACTTTCCGTGATAGGCCGTTGCTCGACATAATGCAGGAAAACGTGTCATTAAACGACCTTTCATCGAATTGCACCGTCGCTGAACTGGACTGGTGCATATGATTTCTCATGCTCTCCCTTGGCCAATCAAGCTCATCAATGATCATACTACCTCTGAACAGGGGTTCCCCGCTGCCAATCGACATTCCCCGCCCTGATCTCATTCTCGCGGCCGACTGTGTCTATTTCGAGCCTGCATTTCCCCTCCTGGTCAAGACGTTATGTGATCTTGTCGATGCTAAGACGGAGGTTCTCTTCTGCTATAAAAAGCGCAGAAAGGTGATCTCGGATCCTTGCATGATCAGGCTGGTGATGTTCTGAACTTAGTTATGCACAGGCCGACAAGCGGTTCTTTGCAATGCTGAAGAAGAAGTTCGCTTGGGCACAGGTATGTGGAAAACTTCCATTTCGATGCCTCTGAACTTGGTTTGACGATTCTGGGTTTAGGTCATGGATGATCCTGATTCTGCGATATATTCTCGTGAATCGATTACACTCGTCCGACTCACGAGGCTCGCTGTTTCAGTCTTGTAGCTCAATCTAGTTAGATATAGGGCTCAGCTTCCATTTGTTGTATACAAATTTCAAGGTTAATCGAAGACGGTGTATTCTCTTGTAGTCCTTCTGCTTTGTGCACCGCTGCATCTGTCTGAGAAACACAGAACCCATCGTTCGGTGCTAGTAACGGCTTTCTAATCATGTACGTACTGTCGTACTGTGGCATCCACCCTCGTACTCGTGTAGCTGCAGGCTCTCCGGCTGAGTTACATACCGACCCTCCTATCCTTGGATACTAGAAAGTGATTCTACGTCCGCATAGAATGTCAGACCACATATGGAGGCTCGGGTCTTGGTGAAACCCTTCTCAGCGTCGGGCGTGACCGGGACCTGGGCCTAACACGGCAATGTGATGGAGGGCCAGTTTCATTGCGCTATTGTCTTTATCTGGGCAAAATGCAAAGATTAGTATGAAAGACACATCAAGAATTGGAATGTGCGACGCACCTGGAGACCGTGAATACCCTCAATTTCTTGTTTCAAAGTTTCTGTAACCAGCTTATGCTGCTTCACAATCGTCAAGCCTTTGAATGCCGTGCTCGCAATTGTGATGGCGTAGAAGCTACCGCATCCGCCTTTCCCGCAAGTGAGAAAAGTAGAAGGTATTTCTCGATAGACGCGTACATACCTGAGATATCTTGCACTTGCAGTTGCGAAGGTGCAAACTTTTCCGTCAACTTGGAATGAATCGTACGTTCTCCATCCAGCTGAGATTCCTGCGGCAACGAGCTAAACCTGGCTGAAGTCGCTGATATTCCTCGCGCCTGT
>CEMG01180231.1:30866-46157 GCA_001179705.1 Baeospora myosura
GCCCGTCGCTGAGCGAATAACAACCTGCTGAGCATGGCCGGCACTTGAGTGACACAGTGAGAGTAGAAAATGACCAGTCATCCTGGGCTGGCCATTGGTCAGCGCAAAGCCTCCGCATCCGCATGGGGACATTTTGCACAGCCACAATCGTCCTTTTTCCATGAAGGTCTCGTAGAGCCCAGGTAGAGCCGCGAGTCTGTGAAAGTCTTTCTGTTTCTCACCAGCACCACCTATGCTGTTCAGTCTCTCGAGGGCGGGAGCTGTGCTCAAGCCTCGGGCTATATGTTCTGCTCAACTATTCTGGGCCAGGACGTCTAGTGCTCACAGGCTCTCTGGGATAAACAGTCGCAGTTTATCCACCCTCCGAGGCTGCACGAAGTCAAGAGTGCCATCGTCATTGCTGTCGCAAGTGCGTCGCTATGCTTCTGAGAAAGCTACAATACAAGATATAGGCACTACCTCCAAGAATGTGCCGTTAAAGACTCCACCTTCTACGGCCAAACCACCCCCGATACTTGCTCCCAAGTCAGTCGGAATATGGCTCATGATATCTTCGACACTGGTCATTGGTATCATCGTTGTTGGAGGCGTCACCCGTTTGACCGAGTCCGGGTTGAGCATCACGGAATGGCAGCCCATCACGGGTGTCATACCACCTCTAACCCAGGCTGCTTGGGAGGAAGAGTTCACGAAGTATAAGGCTACACCTGAATTTAAATTGTACGTTGGTGTATCGAAAACACTCACATAGCTCTGACTCCTCTCTACATAGGTTGAATTCTGCTATACAATTGGAAGATTTCAAACGGATATTCTACATGGAATGGGGCCATCGAGTCCTAGGCCGCCTTCTCGGTGTTGTCTTCGTCGTCCCTCTCGCCTACTTTGCCGTCCGAAAGAAGATCAGCCCATCTCTGGGCGCAAAGCTGGGCGGCCTAGCCCTCCTCATCGGAGCACAAGGCCTGCTCGGCTGGTATATGGTCAAATCAGGCTTGGACGACGCGCTTATGGACACCCCCGGTGCTGTTCCTCGCGTTTCGCAATATCGCTTAGCGGCGCACCTTGGACTCGCGCTGGTACTGTATGCTGGGATGTTCAGTACAGGTCTGGCCACTATCAAGGAATGGAAGTATGCGAAGGGTGCGCCGTGGGTCGGCATGAAGCCACTGGAGTTCTATGAACTGATCAGCACTAAGCCCTTCAAGCGCTTCAGGGTGCTAGCGTTTGGTTTGACTGGTCTTGTCTTCTTGACCGCATTATCAGGTACTGTTACCAGCCTCATTTCCTCTTTGTCTTCGTACTAAGCTATCGTCAGGCGCTTTTGTCGCTGGACTGGACGCCGGGCTATTATACAATGAGTTCCCTCTCATGGGTGGTCGACTGCACCCCCCTAAAGACGAACTCTTTTCCCCTGCATACGCCAAAAGTGCGGATAAATCTGACCTCTGGTGGCGAAATATCTTCGAGAACCCAACTACTGTTCAATTCGATCACCGCGTTCTTGTGAGTAACCTCCCCCCTTCCCGCAGGTAGATGGCAGCTGAAACATTGACTCGAAATTCAGGGCATCAGCACATATGTTGGTACAGGCCTCCTGTATCTCAGCATGTTTGGCAAGAAACTGAGCCAGAGTGTCCCTGCCGCCAGTCGGCGCGCGATGGGCATGGCCTTCGGTATGGCAAACATCCAAGCTGCCCTGGGTATATCGACACTCCTCTATCTGGTACCCGTACCACTTGCCGCTGCCCATCAGACAGGGAGTGTTTTGCTGCTCACGGCCATGATCCACGTTCTCTTGACATTGCGGGGACCTGGCGCGGCAGCGAGGGCTTGGAGAAAGCTTTATAAAGCCTCTTCTTCGACCCCTCTAAAATCAAGAAAGCCTACGGTTTAGAGCACTGTTAATTATTCACATATAACCACGATCAATCCCTCCTCATTCGCAAAAGTAGTTAAAAGCGATGAAAGCATTCATTATCATTATAATACACCTATTCAGCCATCTGCACATCCTCGTCAGTTGTGGCTGCCGCTGCTGCTGGTCGTGGCGCAGATCCCTCGGGAGCCTCCTTGGCTACCATACTGTCCAAGAAAGGTTTCACGTCATCTCCCTCAAGGATACGGAATGGACCGCCGGGAGGGACATTCGTCTCGTGAGTGCTCGCGGGGCCGACGATGCCGATTGATGTGTTGCGGACGTTGAGTTCTTTGTCTTGTTGAAGTGTTTCTCGCAAAGCATGTAGGCCGTGTCGGATGAGGTCTTCGAGTGAGGCTAGAAACCAAATAGTTAATTGGGCCTGATGAGAAATGGGAAGACATGCTTAAAGGTCGACGCACCATCAGCGAATTCCTCGTAATGTTTTTCGAGATACGTCTTCGCACTTTGACTTCTGGCTCCAATAGACATCGCGTAGTATTCGTATGAGTTTCCGGAAGGTGAGAATTCGTAGAGGTGGGGACCAGATTGATCTTGGCCGATGACCAGGAACCCGACACCGTATGGGCGGCGACCGTATTCTTGAGTGTTCACCTGCGCCTCTGAATTGACCGAATGATCAGAAACTCTGCATGGACCGTGAAGAAGAACTACTGACTATCGGCGATGGCGGACACCAGTCGATTCACAGGCACTGGTCGGTTGAACACCATTCTTGAAGACATGGCCTGTTGCCGCATGAAATTACTGGGTGCAAGTTCACTAATCGTGATTATAACGAGAAAGCAGATAGACGGACCTCAGCACACGAGCGTCCGATGTAAGACCAGCGATAGCAATCCCAATATGATCATCTATCCGGAACATTTTCTGCTGGTACGACGCAAGCTCTCCCGTGGACCGCTATTTTGCCGGGCACACACAGCGTCAGTACATTGCAAACACATATGAGTCAGTAGCGCACCTTCAAAGCCAGTAGAACTGAATGTGTCTTGGACCGCAGACCCACAGCCGCAGACCCTTGTTTCACTGCTTCCAGAGCATACTCGACTTGATGCAGACGTCCTTGCGGCGAGAAGACAGTGTTATCCGAATCATAGGTATTTCGAAACTATACAAAGGTTGAAAAGTCACGTCAATGAACGAGGATATAATGAATTGAACTTACCATGATGGGAGCCTGCAATGAAGTGAACTGAAAGTAAGGTGACGCGTCCCAAACTCGAGCCTCGGACTGCCTGTCACGCCAGGTCACAACTCTTCCTTCTCAACTTCCAAGTTCCTCAGTGCTAAGTCCCCGACTTCATCAAAATTGCATACAAATACACATAGTATGTGGCACGGATTACATGCGGATTACATGGAGTAGCTGCATGGTATTGGTGCTAAAACTCATAAATACTCGATAACTACATCAGGACCCATGTCTGCCTTAGTCACAGTACTCTTTCTCGAATCTAATACCAGTAACTCGTCATTAAGTCGGAGTTCAGGTATGGGCCAGGGATTCTCTTGGGAGCGTTTGACCGTGAACACCAGACTCAACCCAAGTGGTAATGGTCCTTGTGACTCCTTGAACTCGAGAGACGATCTCGTCAGCAAGCTGCTTATCGCAGTTATAGGCGAGCCGTTCCATCTCCCAGCGTAAGCAGAGCAGCGAATTTCACTGAGCATAGGTAGTTCCAGGCGGTCAAGGACCAGCTCTGGGTATTCAGTGGTGATCGCCAATTTTTCCAAATCGCGAAGCTTGAGAGGATGTATCGGGGCTGGCGGGTGAAGGGGATCGGGATCAGTGTACTCTAGTGTGAAAGTAACAAGTCGCAGAGTCAAGGATAGAATCTGCATGAACTCCGACGCTGTTAACCTTCCCGTCTCGTTGGGGTGAACAAGTGTCAGGTGTAGCAAACTAGATATGCCGAACTGGAATCGAGTGCGAAGCGTATGCAGGTCGAACAAGGTCAATCTGAGCTCGAGGCTCTCTAGGCGAGGCAAATCCCACACCGGCAACGGATGAGGGGCACGAGATGGCCAATTGGAGCCCGAGCCCGGGGGCGGTCCATGCTCCTCCTCCAGAAAGCGAAGATGTGCGAGACAAGGTGATCGATTATGAAGGTTCTTGATCACCAGGTCGATAAAGTGTCCATGAAAGGAGGAGAATTCCAACCGATGCCAGCGCTTCGAATAATCCGTGAGGATCTTGCTGAGAGGCCTAAAATCTGGGGAAAGAGGATATGACCCTTCTCGTTTCACGAGCGGACCCTGGCAGAACGATAGAGAGAGCGGGCGGTCACCCGAGCGCTTCAGCCATGTGGTCATAACCCTCAAAGTACGGCGTGGAGGATAAGTATAGTCGATTCTTAGCCGAATGGACGACCAGAACAAAGGTGTAGCCAGTGTCACGGAACGCCAAGATTTGCAGACGAGGCCCAGGATGACGAGAGTTGCATTGGGGGCGCAGAGCAATCCATCGAATGGGATGCAGAGAAAGAATATCATCTTTAGCGTCTCATTGCCCAGCCTCCTAAATGCCGATAGCAGCATCGAATGGGAGGTGATGAAGTTCTCGACGGCGGTTTTCCGGTTCGCCGTGCATCCGATAATGTGCTTCAGAACATGGATGTCGGTGGTGATAGCTGATATCTGGGTTTCCAGGCTTGCTATCACATCTCGGATACTTTCGGCCTCCAATTCAGAAGGCAGACGAGAAGTCTCCAAGAGATGATCAACGTTCACTTCCGCCGAGGGGCTTAAAATATCCACATCTGGACCTGCGAAGACAATGGATCGGGACCATGCACGATCCCAGTTGATATTATCTCCCTTCAACCGACAACGTCAACGATACATTGAAGCAAAAGTGGTATTCGGACTAACCACATCCTGGGGTTTTTGCTTAGGACTCTCCTCGACCGTAAAATCATAATGAAATCGTGCGAGGGCTAAGTCTGACTCGGGTCTTTTCCGGGTGGTAGACGTGCAAGTGTGCGGATGACCACCAGGAGGAATGATTTCCAATTGCTCAATAGGTGAGACGAGCGAGGCCTGGTATTGCATCCTTCTAGCGAGCAACTTGGCTCTCTCTTGAGATTGCTGTGCCACAACCTGTTCTAAGACAAGGGTATTCTCTCTCAGAACTTTGTACTCCTTTTGGTGTCGGGAGATCAAGGAGTTGACGGCTTCAACTTCATCTGGTGCGGGTCCATCTCTTGCATTACGAAGACGAGGAGTTTGACTTAATGGGGGTGGGCTGCATGCTATTTGGCGAGCACGATACTCCGTCTCGGAAGGTGGATCTGTCTGAGCAAATGGATACACTTTAGACAATACGCAATGCCGAAGAGAAGAAAATCAATCACCCATTCGAAGAAGGAACCGAAAGACAGCTCAGACTCCGGAGCAGAAGATTCTGCCTGTACAGCCCGATCAGAACGATTAATGGAGCGACATATGTATAGGTCATACCAGCTCAAAATTAGAGAGCTCATTAGCCCAAGGCTCGGATTCTGGCCCGCTCATAGGCCGCACTGAAAAACTATACCGAAATTGCTTCACTTTCTGTGTGGCAAAATCAATATGGGGGATGACGTTGGTCCCGGAGCGTCTATAACAACTTGTCAGAGATAGATCCTAAGAAAATCTGTACTGTTGAGCACTTACGGGACCGCAGAGCTTGGATTGGAGCTCTTGAGTGTGTTGTAGCCGAAAGGTGACGGGGAGCGACTTGGGAAACCGTAAGACATTGGCGCCTCCATGGCCGTTGAGGGCAAGATTAACCAGTCTGCGGTTAGCGCTGCTGTGGGTGCTTGTGGGTGTCATGTTTGCAATTGTTCAGTTGAGTTACACAATTGGAATTCTTGATCAGACTTGCGCAAATGATGGATGTTGATCTGGTGATACTTTGTATGTCCTCGCATCACCGCCGGACCATTTCGGAATCTTCGGATGCTGCATAGCTCGACACCACATTAGTTCGCACGGATTTAACACGAATTTCGAATACTGGTTCAGACTACAAGTGCACCTGAGAAAACAGTCCATCTCATCTACCTCTCTTCTCGACCCGCCATTCTTTGAAGATACCGTCCAAGCTCTTATAAATTAAATGAGACGGAAGGCACCTGATGATCTCTCCAACTCGTTCCTCCACTTCCTCTTTCGCCTTGTCACCTACAGCTTTCTTGGCATACTCCATAGTCATCCGGAAGATGGCCAAGACAGCTAATGACACATGAGTTTGTTGGCCTCCATGAGCAGAACCGGTGGATAGCGCCGAAAGAAGGGGACCGGTAAAGCTGGAAGCAGAAAAAGTCGTGCCGGCAGAGAAGGGTGTTGCGCGCTCGCCACGAACAAGGCGCAGCAAAATTTCCAAAATATTGTCGGTCTCGGTCATGTGAGTTTTCAAAAAACGTTGTCGTTCATTCTGAACACCTGCGGGTGAATTCGTCGCCCAGCCCTCCAAAACCGACCATATCGTTGGCGGCTAGACAAGTAGCAGTTTTTAGTGCTAGAATCGATATAAAACCGCGAGCAGAACTCACTGGGTCCGGCGATACAACAGTGACCTTCTTCTCCCATCCTGCAGCTTCCCCTGCCACCCAGAACATCCGCCCAAACATGCTACGTAGCCAATCCTGTATGTCGCCAGTCTTTACCCACTTGGGCTCAGAGAGCGGCCGAGACGTGTCGAGATACGCTACCAGTGTCACCGTCGTGGGTGCAGGCACCTTCGAGAAGGGCGGTACAGTAGAATCGCCTTCAGCCAGGTCAGAGATTGAATGAAGGGGTATGTATGTGTTTGTGACATCAGAGATCCCTTCAATCTGGAGGTATGTTGGAAATGAACTGACAAATGAGAAGCAGGAAACCTTACCCATAGTCCTTTGAACTCTTCATCCCCCGCAGAGCTGACCTGTACAGTGACCTCGATACGCCCATCTTGCCGATACACAGTAAGGGTGTCAACAACTTCCGCGTCTACTACGAGTCGTCGTTTTCCACCTGCATATGAGATAGATATTCGGTTGGCAGACGGAGTCCTGGTGATCACTTTCGACTCTGACGCCGGTGTGGGCTCGTAAGCAGATGCAGACGAGTTAGAAGTAGGGGGCTCGGGGAGATGGTCCGACTGCGTGTGGTCCAACGGATGGATATCCTGCTGAGAGTTCGGCTGCGTCGCTTGTGGTGTATTCTGCTGGGTTTCGACCTGCGTTTCCTGGGTTTGATCCTCAGAGGGTCCATGACCGTTCACCAACAGTGAAATATCACTGTCAGATATGACAGGACCTTGGGATTCGATGTCTAAAAGGGTAGGCTCTGTGGAAGAAGCCGCCAATGTCTTCGTTGTCCCTTTTTCCGCAGGGGAAGATGGACTGGAAGGTGATGTAACCTGCATATCAATGTGTCCAACATGGTCAGCAGATTGTTCCTCACTGTGGACAGAAGAAAGATCAAGGTGAGGAAGAGAAACAGAGGAGATAGCATCAGATACAGACACAGGAGGAGCAGACGGCACTGTGGGGTCATTTGGGGCAGAAGAAACAGACGCGGCCAGGGCACTAGTCGCCTCCGACGCTTGAGGTGTTCCAGCAATTGAACATTTCTCAGCAGAAGCGTGGCCCTCAGCCTCTTTGGGCTCTGCGACTGGGGCGGAAACATCATCACTGGGCTCATCAACAGTAATCTCGATAGCAGGAGCAGGCACAGGGGCCTCGGCTCCATTGGGATGCACTGGAGATTCAGTATCAGCAGGTGGATCATGGTGAATCCCAGCCTGTCCCTCTGGAAGAGCGCTATCGCCAGTCTCCCCCGACATGTCAACATCAAGATTGCCTTTAGAGAGTCAAAAAGTTAGCAGTGTGCGCACGAAGCAGCCTCCTCGGTCACGACGACCGCAGAGTAGAATCATTTCACACCAGATGGCGCCACTTCGAACGATGTAATTGGACTCACCATCTTGCTCGTGGTCATCGCCACCGTCGGTGGTGCCGTCGTTGTCAGTGGGCTTCACGATCTGGCTGACGTGCAGTTGTTCCCCGTCCTCCTCATCGTCGGCTTCGGCGTCGAATTCACCGTCAGCTTCCTCATCTTCGGCGATAGCAGCCATGAGCCAATCGGACTCCACTTCTGTCTCCGCGACGCTAGCAGCGACGCTGGAACGATCGTCGGCTTGATGAGGCGCTGGAGGCGGTCCTCCTCTGCCCTCCTCGACATCTTCATCGTCTTCGAGCTTCTTGCGCTTCCCTTTTCTTGAGTCTGAGGGGACAACTGCCAGTGAGGGATGAGTAGGGGGACGAGAGTCTTCGACGGTTACGGGCGTGTGGAAATAGATTCTGATGCGAGAAGGTGGGAGGGCGGGGGTGGGGGCTGGATTCGATGGTGCAGCTACAGCTGCCACTGCGGGAGGATCGTCCTCAGTCTTTGCGTTCTGAGAGGCAGCTGCAGGTTCTGCGACATCGCCGTCGGAAGGAGCTCCGTCAACAGCCGAAGGTGCTGGGGGGTTCGATAAAGACTCCTCGTCGACATTTTCTTCTTTCACCGCCTCTTGTGATGGTTCAACGCTCTCCAGTACATCTTCCATCGCTTCAACTTTGATGACTTTTTCGGGAACGGTACCCCAAGTCCACGACAATTCACGGATTTCGAGGCCGATGATCTTAAAGTCTGTTAACGTCCGTCTGTTCTCGTCCTTTTTACCGCCGCCGCCACCACTGCCAAAGCTCGACGACATAGAACCATCTCTGGCGAGAGCTTTTTCAGGTATCGGGTACATGGCCCGAGGACCGGTTATGTGTCCTGGTCCTGGTGGCCCACCACGACCTCGGAACGACCCTGGTTGTGAGTATGATCCGCCGCCGCCTCCTCCGCCTCCTACCCCCGCATTGAAGGACCCACCACCTCTGCGATTTTGAAAGTCTTTATTCCCACCACTGAAATTGCCTTTCGATCCATGACCACGTAGTGCATTTCCGCCACCTCCTCCACGGCCTCCCCCACCATCATAGACATTTGGTTTCATTGCAATGCGCCCTCTCGATGATCCTCCAACACCTCCCCCTCCTCGACCTCCCATTACACCGCCACCTCTGTTCCCAACTGCAGGTCCTCCTCCTCGACCTCCACGGTTGTTCACCCCATTCCTTACACCTAGACCACCACCCCTAGCAGGGCCCATTGGCATTTGACTCGGTCCAGACGGACCTCCACCACGGCCTCCAGGACCTGTAAAACCCCCCATAGGAGCCTGGGGAGGCTGAAATTGAGGCTGGAGCTGAGAGGGATTACGATGAAGGTTTTGATTATGCTGGTTATGATTCGGACCATCGAAGCGTTGGCGTTTGGCAGGCGGAAGATGCTGTGGGGATGAGTGCTGTTGTTGTATGTGTCGATTTTGATGTTGCTGTTGCTGCATCTGCTGCTGAGCAGGTGGGGGCTGGGCATAGATGGGGTACTGAGGAGGGGCATGGGGGGCATGAGGAGCTTGTTGAGGGATTGCATAAGGGGCTTGCGCCATGGGCGCGCCCTGAGGAACGTAAGGCTGGGGGTAGCCTGCGGATGGCTGGTAGGGATTGTAACCTGGCGCTGCAGGAGGAGCAGGTGGTGGTTGCGCTATCGGTGGAGGCGGAGGGTGAAACTGTTGCTGTTGCTGGTGCAGCTGTTGTTGCTGCTGCTGACGTTGCCAATTACTTTGTTGAGACCCATATCCATAGTTCGCATACAAAGCGCTCTGCTCTGCTGGCGGCCTTGGGGCTTGAGGAGCAGCCCACTGAGGGTTATATGCACCGACCGTAGGTGGCTGAACATGCTGCTGTTGCTGCTGAGCCGCTGCAGCAGCCCAATAAGCCGAGTAATCGGGTTGAGCCGGCGGAGGCCCTGGAGGCAACGGAGGCTGCTGAGGAGTGTACGAAGGCTGGGGAACGAAGGGATTCTTGTTCATTTTTGAATTAAAACGCGTCTAGGCGTCCGTAAGCATAGATCTAGGAGGCAAGTCTCAGTTGGTGGTTTCGGAGAATGAAGGACTTCACTCACCAATACTGGGCCTTTTGTGGCAAAACTCGCGTCAAACGAAAGCCTTTATTATGTCCGCAAACCAGCACAGAGCTTGAACGTAGTCAGGAAAGAGCAGAACGAGGGGAACGCCGTCTTGACGCTTCAAACAAATTTTGCGGGTGCAAGAGTTCGTTCAAACTCCGCGTGTCTCAAACAAGCGCTATGAAGCCGCCTCAGCAGCCAGCTCATCGACTCATTCAAAATAGTAAATACTGCTCAGATATGTACGCTAGGCGGTTTACTTCTTGCATTGAGCAGGTCATCCAACACCAATTTACCCAGAGAAACAGCAGTAAGATATGTACATACAACAACGTGATAGGAGAATCGATATAAGATGGAAATAATGAGGTGGTTTACAGAGGATCGCGAATACCTCCTCTGGGGGCTCCTGGTAGACGGGGAGCAAGGTCTTTCGCCTGAGCAGCCTGTCTGCGCTTACGATGTTCCGACAGACGCACTGTACGACCTTCAGAACCGCGTCCAGAAGTAATTAATAAACTGACTCAACTTGCAAAGAAATCTCGATGAAGCGTATATCGTTCGTGAGCTGGAGGAGTTGACGGCGGAGGACTTGACGGTAGCGATCCTGGAATCTTTGCGTCGGATTTCTTGTCTTTATCCTTATCCTTTCCCTTCTCCTTCTCCTCCTTGTCCTTCTCCCCATCTTTCGCTTCCTTTTCTGCCTCTTTCTCCTTATCTTTCTTCTCCTTCTCCTTCTCCTTCTTAAGCTTCTGTTTCTCTTCCCACTCCTCCTTGACCTTCGCGATCTCCTCAGCGCTCAGGCCCAACTTTCGTGCGCCTCCAGCAGCATCGCCGCTCTCACCAACCGGTGCAGCAAAGCCGGGGTCTGTGAGATGCCCAGGACAAGTGTATATGAAGTCTACCGTCTTGATGGTGGCGAGGACTGTGGTTGTGGGTTTGTAGCAGACATAGCAAGCTTTGGGTGTTCCTGCAGTCTGCCAGCGTCAAGAGTCCATGCCTGCCCAAGAAGTGATTGCAGAGGGCTTACTCTCTTGTAGTACAGGTTTGTGAACGACATGCCAGGAGCAATTGAAGTTGAAGCCTTGCGAGCGCTAAACGACCTCAACGACCTCAGGCTCCTGAGCAGATTAGATTACGGAAAGATGAGGGTCTCAGAGTCTCCGCGGCAAATCTCATCCGATCCGGTCCCGTCCTCTGAGATTCTGACTGAGAATCCCAAGTCAGCTCAAGTTTCTCACTCACAACTGCACCTTCTTTCTTCCCAACCACCATGTCGGACACCGTTGGAAAGCCCATAAAGTGCAAAGCCGCCGTCTGCTGGGGCGCTGGAGAGCCTCTCAAGGTCGAGGATGTCGAAGTCGCGCCTCCCGGACCGCATGAAGTCCGAATTCATATTCTCTACACTGGCAAGTCGTGGGATTTGTTAGGATTCTAGTCGTGGAGCTCAACTGGCGTTCTCAGGTATCTGCCATACCGACGAATACACCCGCAGTGGCAAGGATCCTGAGGTACGCTGCACCATCAAGTGTTATATTTAAGGGATCATCGTGCTGATATGAATCATCCAGGGTCTGTTCCCCGTCATCCTCGGTCACGAGGGTGGAGGAGTTGTGAGTGAAATTCAATTTCACTGTCTGATTTGTATTGATCCCCCTTCAAGGTCGAATCTATCGGAGAAGGCGTCACTAGTGTCGCTGTGGGTGACCATGTCATTCCTCTCTACACTGCCGGTTGGTTCGGTTATGTTTCAAATAAATCAGCTCGCTGACCGTCGGATAGAATGTCGCGAATGCAAGTTCTGCAAGAGTGGCAAGACGAATCTTTGTGGAAAGGGTATGCGTGCTCGACACGGACTGCCTACATCGATCTGACTATATCCGATATCTGTAGTCCGCGCCACTCAAGGCAAAGGACTTATGCCTGACAACACCAGTCGCTTCACTGTCAATGGGCAACCCATCCATCACTTCGTTCGTATCCGTTTGAGCCCCTGAGTCAGCCCCGCCATCTCATATATGATCTGCAGATGGGCACATCTACCTTCTCTCAATACACAGTCGTAGCCGATGTATCTGTCGTCGCCGTAGACAAGAAGGCTCCCCTCGAGAAGGTCTGTCTTCTCGGATGCGGTATCACCACCGCCTGGGGCGCTGTCGTCAAGCAGCCCGGGATTAGTAAGTGGTCATTCTCAACCTTGGCCCAAGCACATGCTGATCTGCATCTTCAGAGGGATCCACCGTCGCAGTCTTCGGATGTGGCGCCATCGGCCTTGGAGTCATCGCCACCTCAGCTTTAGTCGGAGCTAGCCGTATCATCGCCGTCGACACTAACCCCCGCAAAGACCCAGTAGCGAAGAAGTTCGGAGCACACGAAGTCGTCAACCCGCTCGACTTGCCTGAGGGTAAGAAGATCCAGGACCATCTTGTTGACATCACAGATGGGGGTCTGGATTACACGTTTGATTGTACTGGAAACGTATGTGGAATTCGCTTCATGTGATGTTTGGACGGGGACCTGAAGATGTATTGTATAGGTGCAAGTTATGAGAGCGGCGCTTGAGGCTTGCCACAAGGGATGGGGAATATCGACTGTCATCGGTGTCGCAGCTGCTGGACAGGAGATCTCTACTCGACCGTGAGTGACAATGCACCATTTTACTACTAGGCCCGGTCTCACGAGTCTCTCCGCGCAGATTCCAACTGGTAAATTACCAGGTACTGCAGTCATCAACCTGAACTAACTTCGAAATTGACTTCAGGTAACCGGACGCACCTGGCGTGGATCTGCCTTTGGTGGTGTCAAAGGCCGAACTGAAATTCCCGGACTCGTCGAAGGTACGTATACGCACATTGCCTATCTATTCGTTCTCAGTTGATCGTTCATCTATGCTAGATTACCTCAATGGCAAAGTCAAGATCGACGAATATGTTACCCACCACAGGAAGTTCGCTGAAATCAACGATGGCTTCCACGATATGCATGTAAGTCCTAAGTTCGAAAACTCCACACAGACGGGACAGATGGCTGACTTCTTGTGAACAGAGCGGGGACTGCATTCGTTGCGTCGTCGACATGGCATGAGCTTCTTCTTACTACGAAACTAAGCCAAGGGGGTGAAGGCAAACCACTGCAGTAAACATTTGTATATGTACTTTTTCTGAAGATATGCATATCCAGCGAAAACGTGTACTTAACATGATCCGCCAGTCTGGCACAAGCGACTTCCCAGTCAAAACAACTTCTGAACGAAGGACAAAACATCTATAGATAGCGACAGATCACCAGCAACAACCTACACTCCCCTTTCCACCATTGTCCTCTGCTTCGACCCAAGGATAGCTCTCCAAAGAACAACCAGCGCAGCATAGACTTCCCTCCTTCTGACCCCACTCTTCTTCCATATCATCCTCAACACACCAAGCACAGACAGCAAGAAAGATACATCCAAACAGAGCCGCCTCAGTATAATTAACGACGGCGACCTATTCTCATTCCGCGCGAAGAACTTGGCTAGCTCGCGGAGATGCACGATCCCCCGAGAAACAGGATTCAGAACCATCGACCACATGCCGAGGTCGTCAAGGTCCCACTCGTGGTTATCTCGACCGTTGGTCGGGCTACCGCGTCCCGCCCATATGGGGGTGTTCACGCCCCTCGGGCTGAGCGATATGTGGGAACGAGATGGATGGTGAGAAATTGATTCGAGAGATTCGAGTCTTTCGTTCAGAGCGGCGATTTGTGATTGAACATGCTCGACTGCGTGTTCGAGTGTCGGGCGTGAGATGGGTCTGACGGGACCGTAAGGGCGGATAGATGATGGAGCCTGGGGGACACCTCGGTAGTGTGGATGCGCAGGGTATATATTGGGCGGTGAAGTCAATTCTGCGCGGGAAGATTCCGAGAATTGGCCTACGTAAGAACTGCTGCCCGTTGGGAAGAGGGACGTGGGTATTGAAATGGGTGATGGTTCTGCGAACGCTGAGGGTGTTTCGAAGCCTGGGAGAGGTTGTGTTGAGGGTATACCGTGCATGGGGGCGGAAGTGTGCCCTGGTGGGGGTGACATTGCCAGAGAGCCGGCCATGGGCGTGCGGTAGCGGTAGGATGACATGGCAGATTGTGAGCGAACTTGCGAAACGCCTGGATCTATCTGGACAGCGGGAAGTTCGTGAGCTTCGTCATCGTCGGTGTCTTCTTCGTCAGTGGAAGATTCGGCGTCTTGTGGGCGGGGAACATTGAGAGATCCTTGGGACTGGGCTGTTCGAGGGTATGGTGGCGTCACTTCGGCGTCATCTGAAGCTGTAGAGCCAGAGGATTCAGAGTCGGGGGACTTCGATGAGACGGTTCCTGTGTTGATTTCAGTACAAAAATACGTATGTGCAGGCATAGATCTCACGACTCATGATGATGTTCGACGGGTCACCTCCGTATGACTCTAGTTCCTCCACCAGAGTCTTTGCAATAGTCTTGTCGGAGTACTTCCGCAGTACCTAGGAGACACTAGACGTTACAATGGTTTTGTGAGTCCATTGAAGGGGCACATACCTTTATAAGAGCCTCAACATAGAGCCACTTGGCTTCAAATGAATCCACGTCTTTATGTTTGGCCCACGCGTCCCTACGAATAAAGAGAAGGATAGTTTCCAATGAGAACCCACATCGTCCACCCATCTACCGCAATTACCATACCATTTCGCTCTACCGAGCATGTCCCATATACCCGGCCGGGGTGACTTGACATTGCCAACAGTCGCTGGCGGTCACAAGCGAACCTTAGAGACCGAATAAGACGGCATAACATAGGTAGGTACCTTGCTTATATAGACTGTACGAAGAGCCAGCAGTATGAGATGAATATTCATGCAAGTACCACCAGAGGAAACGCACCTGTACATAGTTAACTTCTCCTCATAGTCGGTCTGAATTGGGCCGGTTTTGGGCAATCCTTGCACGATTTCGACCGCACGGTCAAACTGGGCATCAATCAGCTCATTGGACGACATGTTTTTCGTTAAAGCAATCAAGAAAAGGTCGTGAAACCCCAATGAAATCCAGAGAGAAACAAGAAAGAAAGAGGTATACGCGACAGTCCTGTTACCGGGTATCGACACGTGAAAACAGAGTGTGAGTCCCGTGAGAAATCCTTCCCGACTTCCGAATCCCGACGATCGACAAGCGCCACGAGCGCCTAACCACGCGACGCCGACTAAAACTCCCTCTCGAGTCTTCTGACCTCTTCCGACTTGCTTTTTGACTTCAAAACTTGTATCGATCCCGCCGCTCGGTCGCCGGGCGCCTTTATCACAATAATCACTAAGGGCGATTTC
>CEMG01180231.1:54115-79218 GCA_001179705.1 Baeospora myosura
AGATGATTTACGAGACGAAGTCGGAGTCACTTACACAAGCCAGGAATATTGATGAGGATACCTTCCATCACAGGCCTTCTTTGCCTCTCACTCTAGATGCAGCAGCTTCGCACCCATCAGCGCGGAATGCTGGATGGGCGGCGCCCCACTTTGATCGCTGGGGAGGTGACGCGACAGCTGACGTTCACACTCTGTCAAGCGATGTGAGGTATGGCATCCAGGGATCGCGCGATATCAGCCGTGAAGTCACTCCTGATCAACTTGGAGAGCCCGCGGTCCATCGCAAAAGGCGCTTATCACAGGTGGCGGGACCCAAGGCCGCGGCTGAGAAGTATCTCGTCACAACGATCCCATCTGGGTCTAGTGCGTCGTCGTACACCGGTGACTGTGGAGCGCACTTCGAGCCCACGACGAGCAAGAACCAAGGCGAGATCTCGATGCCTGACGCCAAATGGGCAAATGCGGAAAAGGCTATTACATTGGATATTTCCGCCGCGTCGACCGACGTAGCTGCTTCAGATCAAGACATTCGAGCAGATGATAGCAAAGATGGTATCGTCAGGTATAGCCAGACGTTCGCGCAATGGAGAGCACGAGGCGATAGATCTGCGTCCGAGTCTACTGGTAATTGGCGAAACGGGCTTCGTGACCAGTCTGCGTCGCCAAAGTATGTCCCGCCTGCCGTACGCGTAGCTCTCGCACGGGGTGCCTCGCCGCACGCCCGAGGCAATAACGAGAGCCCTATCACAAGTGACGACATCGCCAGTGACGCCGACTCATCCTCAGCTTCTCTGAATCGTCCATCGACCAGTGACGGTTCACCATTTCGTGATATTCGTCTTCGGGCGAACAATCTTGATTCTGTCCCGTCCCCGAGCCCCATACAAACCAGTCAATTGGAGAAACAAGCTGGTTACTCGGCCGTGCATGATCATCGCGTCGGATCACCTCTTGGCCTTCATTTACAACAAGGTGTGGCTGCCCTCGCCGCCTCAAGGGCGAGCGAGATCCTCAATAATAAGGAGAATGCCGTTACGCACAGTCCTTCCATACCCTTCGAATTCAACTATGCAGCTCAAAGCGCCACAATCGACTGGATAACACCTCCAGCGACTGCCAAAGACAGCATGAACGTTAACTACTTCTCACCTACCCAGCATCTTTCGAAATCCAGAGCATTGCCAGACGTTTACCAGCAGGTTGAGGCTAAAACCTCTCATACGACCGGTCGCCATCGGCATCAGAATCCCCATTCTCACGCAAGAAAAGTCTCCTTTACAGAGATTCCGCCCACTATCAATCCATTTGCAGTATTATTGCCTCATGAATCACAGGCTGGCTCTCCTCTTGCACCTGTCACATATGCACGGTCCGCCATGCGCCTTTCGCAACCCACTGAATCCTTGCACTCGCCAGATCGCCTCCAGGATCCCTCAACTGCCCTCTACCTTCGAGATAATAATTCCATCGACCTCCCTACCTCGGGGGCCTCTCATAATCATACCAGAAATAGGAACGAGTCAGGCGACAGACGTCATCGAACGCGAGCATAGATGAAAGTCCCTACTGATCGAGTAACCCAGTCACTCTTTGCGATTAACCAGAGGTTATCAGAAATATACGAGTGGCGGCTGGCCGTATCTGCAAGGTTTTATTTTTCGTGTCATACTGCATGCCAGTGTCAAACGTGTATGAAAGTCTCGCTTGTCTGGTATATACTTATCTGTGATCAACGAGTAAACCTTGCCGCAAACGAATTGTCCATTATTACATCTCTGATAGCCTGCATATAGGAGGGCACTAGATACACTGTTACACCGGTAAGCCCATCGACCGAATGTCCTAGCTTTGTTGTAACTTGTACGTCACTTCTCCGATTGCCATACCAGACCCAGCCAGGAAGCATCTAGTCATGATTCAGTAGCCTCAAGGGGCGCTTCCCTAACTCGCAATATACTGGCATTAGTTCTGAGTCGACATTTTTTACATCCACACGGAGTGCTACGATCACGCGAACCTCGACAGGAGNNNGGAGTTACCAGTGTCGCCCGGACAGGTCTTGGAGTGTGGTAGTCTCGCATGTCACCTTGACCAATGGTCAGGGTTTGCAATGGTACTCCGGCATCCTTTCGAAACCAGTTCACACTGTAAAAGCAGTCTATATGGCTTGATTTCAACTACGGGTGATCTACGAGCGTTGATTGAAGGAGAATAGTAACGGACTAGACATAATTAGTGGCATGGAATACTAAATTGCCATGCGCATTTTGTGTATACTGGTCAATGTCCCTCAGGCCAGACTCCCTGGTGACTCCGGCCATGATACCGAGCTGTATTTGAAGGAGATTTATGTGATGAGAAGTCACCAGGTTGTAGTTGTGAGCACGCTGTATGATGTCTAGCTGCCGCACCGGCACACCGCACGCCCTGCGTAATACTGCCATGTCGAATAGCCACTCGCCACGTATTCCACAGGTCCGCAGTGTTTCGAGCTTTGGACAGTAAACAGATACTGGCAGAGGTTCTTTGATCGAACGTCTTTCTGGAGGAGGCAATTCTCTGGAAAAGATGCGAAACAATCGATAATTCATTGGGGAGTCCTCCGAATTGATTCCGCCAGAATAGACATAATCAACGTCGATTTGCAGCGTGGTCAGGTTGACTAGTTCCCTGAACATCGTGTGAGCCGCAGAATCACTGCAAAGGAACCCGGTTAAGCTCAAGCTCTGAAGATTTGTAAGGAGTGACCTGGAACTGGAGTCGACAGGAGAGGCTAAATAGATGGCGACCGCCGTGAAATCTGAATCTGAATTCCACATGGCACATCGCAACGAGAGACGATTGAGATTGGGGAGATAGAGATTCATGAGTGTCGCATACATTTCTGCGGGATCGGGATTATTCAAAACTAAGCTCCGCAACGAAGGCATCTGGATAGATCCGGGTCGTGAATTGTTCCCGATCGGCGCATACGCTAGCAAGCTGAGTTCCTGGAGGCCGGTCGGAGTCTGCAGAATTCTAGCCAAAGTCTCCCAGTCGTATTGCTCGGGATCAGACACAAAGATAAATCTTTGGATGTTTGAGAAAATAGCGAGGTGGTCACAAGATACAGGGGGCGTTACCCAGAGCAAGTGTTGTCAGACTAGGGAGGCAGTCATGAAAGAGTGCAGTGGGCGGGATGGCGGGAACTTCGACGTCGATCAGAGTTTGATACGCCCACCAATCAAATGAAAGTCGGATGACTCTCAGGAGTGGCGCAGGACCGACCTGCGCGAAACAGGTCATAGCAGCTACAATGGCATCGTCTCTGAAGAGAGCAACGTCAATGGATTCCCAGCGTGAAACGTGGGGTACGATGATCTCTAGTGCGGTAACGACGTCCTCCACGGACAGAGTGAGATTGGCTTCGATCATCTCGGAAACAAGCTCCTCGGCAACGAGATGGTCATCATCGATGATGATTTGAAGCGGTAGCTCTTTGGTCCTCTCGACCCAGACTTTTGACCTCGCTACCGTCCTTTCGTTTGTGAATACGAGAGAGGTCCATAGATCGGAAGTGTCAATGGCTATGTTTCGCCATCTGCGCGACACATGCGACACGAGCACATGGAACTGGTGCTTGATTGGTTTTCCGGACCCCTCGTTCCTTTCATGCCTGTCCTCCTCCTCCTCCTCCTGCTCCTCCTGCTCCTCCAGCTGCTCCTCCTCCTCATCACCATCATTGTGGTCGCCATTCCCCGCGTCTAGCTCAGCACCAAGATGGAATATCATCGCCAGGAGCTCATGAGGCAGTCCATTGATGGGACAACCCTCCGAGGGTACCATGCGCCACAGTGGTTCAGGCTCAAGGTCTTCCGACAACTCGTTCTCGAGCTGTTCGCGCTCTGCAGCAGCCATTGCCGATGCTTGAAAGTGTTCGGCGTGAAATTCCCCTATAATTCGCATCCTTTCCTCGCGTGGCAAGTCCTCAAATTCGACGGGCGCCGTCGACATATCGAATTGGGATAATGGTAGCCAATCACGCCTGTGTCAGTCAAAAGCAATTTTAAGCTAGATTGCTTCACCCTACTCGCCAAATGTCAAAAATCAAGGTGAGAGCCAGATATTTGGGATGATCAAATGGCGAGAATGTAATCAGGTCGATGAACTGCAATAATTTAGCGAACTCGAAGATGAGAGGGGAACAGTGAGCGCAAGCCTCAAGGCGATGATGAAAGTGAGAGGTCGTGGCAAAGAAGGGCCGTTCGGCCCGATCAAAAATAGGCGCCGCTCAATGACGCTCTTCTACCGAGTGTCCGAGACTCAACCGACAGACGTGCAAGTCAACTTCGACTTGACTTCGACTAAACCCCACTCTGCTCTCAAAGGTTTTGCGAACCTTGAGGAGTAGTCGGACATAAAAGGATCATGTGGACGTTGAGCTCACCACAAAGCAGCCGTTCTTTCTCAGGTCTCGTCCCAAAATTTTAAACAGTGTTCTCTTGACCCCAATAATAACCACCTCGAGGTGACCGGAGCAGGGTGAGAACGAGCTTCTGAAAGAAGAAAATCGACACCACTCAAACGTCCATTCAAACTTCATCGCACGAGGATGACTGGATGTCAACGCAAAAGAAACGCAACAACGCAGAAGGCTGGGATAGCAGATTGATAACACATAGCAAGAGTAAGGAATACGACGATTCAAAACGTTTAGATACCAAAGCTGTAAACGTCAAAACAGTTGCGGAGAGGCCTGACCACCAAGGATAGATGGCCACACGGCGAGAGAATAGATCGGCAGCTGCGGCAATGTGCATCGAGCGGGCTTAGAGCGACGGATCGCGGGCTCCGGGCCCGCAGGAAGTGATAATTGCAGTCGACATCAACGACTGTGCCCTCTGGAGAGCGGAGGGAGGGCGGTAACGGATCTGTATCAGACTTGAACGTTGGAGCTGAAAACACAAAGTGTTAGTATTTAGTTCGGGGTGTGTTAAGTTGTTAGTTTGCGATACTTACAGTGCTTGACCGACAATATTTCCAGGAGGGTTGTACAGGCACACGTAGTATGTGGCCTTTCCCAGGGAGGAATCGAAGATGCCGTTGCACCGCGCGACGGCACAGCCAAGCTCCGTAGTCGATTTCCACACGACTTGCGTGAAGTGGTTGTATGAGGGTGACGTGGGATCGTATTGCCCTATAATGAGATAGAGAAAGAGACGAATAGGTTACTCAAATGTTACTGCAGTGATAGATACACCGCTGTGGGCGGGATATATTTAGACACGCAAAAAAGACTGAACGTACCCTCGTCCTGCGTGAAGGAATTGACGGCAGCCTCGATACCAAACTTCCCAGTCGCCGCGACGATATTCTCCCCGTACGGATCGTCGCTCAACTTGCCTTCCGTGGGCTGAAATACACACCCGTCGGCCCATTTACCCGCCATCTCAGCGAGGTCTGTGGACCACGACAGCGCGTCCGCACCGTGCTGCGCGCGAACCGTGTTATGTGCATCGAGAAACTCCCGAATGGATGCAGCAGTGAGATACCCGTGTCGTGCTGCGAGAGCATCGTGGTGGGTACGGAAGGCTAGTGAAGATGATGCAAAGACTGAGGGGCCTCTGACTGAGAAGGAGGCGGTAACGAGTGAGGTGAAGCTACCAAGAGCTATGAGGAGGTATGTTGGGAAGATCATGAGGTGCTAAATGAATGTCGGGGCGAGCTAGATACTAGCAAGCCAGTTGTACACGAGGAAATGCTGAGTGGGGACGACGACGAAGAGTTGAAGAAAGATGGATTCTGAAAAAGGACATCGTCCGGGATTACACCGTCGATCGGGCTCTCGGCAAGTCGCTACATGTGATTCGGACCGGCCGGAAATTCCGACCATTCAAGTTGCATTCAAGACTGATTCAAGACAAAGTGACTCGGAAGACGTTCAGGTAGGTTCAGGTCAAAAGATGGATAGAAGTTGCTACAGGCTTCAAGTTCAGCTCAAACAGTACTTGTCTTTTCAATTTTCACGATGACGAGATACTCCCAAGGTAACCAACTACCTCTGGCTTAGCTGAAATCTTGTACTTGCTGCAATGATGCGATGCGAAGCTTGTGTCTTGCTGAGATTTCAGCACAGTGAGCCGGCGTCGGGCGGCGATGGGGAAGCACTCGAAATATGGCGTTCCGATGTGTGGGCGTGGCGAATAGCACTGCTGTTGGTGCTGTACAGACATTTTAGGGATCACGATAACCGCTGAGATGTTATCAATGACTCCACTGAGTTCATCCGAGAGGGCGGGGTCGCGCAGCCAGGATATGTGCTAAAATCGTCGATGTGCATTGATCAATGAATTTCTCGTTCCTCATAAAAGGATAAGCAAGTTAAATTCCGAATGTCCTGAACTCCTGATCACGATGGCAATCGGAGGATGCAGATGATGTCAGCGACGAGACGATCTATGTCAATGAGATATATCGACGCGACAAATCGTGAAGAATCGGTGTAGGATCCAGTAAGTAGGGAAGTCGCGTCCACAGAGAACGACCATAAAGTCCTGCGATGCGGCTCCGGGATGTCAGTGGTGTAGTTCCTTCGTGGGAAGTCATTCTACGCGGAAAGACGTCAAATGGTAGATCGAGGTTGGAATATCGAGCGGTACGCACCTCATGATACCATTGTACAACGCGTGGCAACTCTATATCTTAGCCGGGCGAATCTTATAATCCACTTTGAAAGCGTCAAACTCTTGCTCTTTCGTTTTGTATTGTTCAGCCAGATTGGAGATGACTTTGTGAATCTGTCCGGAGGCATTCATCAGCTTACATCTCAGTCATAAAGATATAGCGACGTACCCCATCCCTATTCGTCTGCAGTGCAGGAACGACATCCTTCACCGTTCTTTCCACAAGAACTCCTCCGATGAGCCGAAAGCATTTCCGATCAGGGTCTTCCCCCAGTGTCTTGTTGAGGGTGATGAGAACCAGTCTGGTGTAATTGCATGAGTCTTTAATAACCGCCAGAGCAAAACAGAATGTATTCACCCATGTTCATCGGCCTCTGACTCGAGTTCGCCGATTTTGCTCGCCAAATTTTGGAGTTCATTCTGCATGCGAGTGTAGTTCTGTTGGATGTCTGGCTAATCGGGCCCCATGAGCTTCATTTAGAATCAATTCGAGCCTGGAAGACAGACCCTGGTCAGACAGAGCTGGGATTTTGGCCTTGCCGGCCTTTGCCACGGATGAGGAGGACATGGCGGTTGCAGTCTGTGCGGTTAGAGATTCTGCGCACGCAATTGGCTGGAGTAACGTCACGCTGTGTGACCCTTACCGTCCCGAAGTCACAACCTTTTGCTCATCGTTGCTGCCACCGACGACGCTGCAAAATGCTGTCCTCTGCCCGTCTCGCCAGTCTCTATCCCACTCTCAGAGCTGCTCAGTCTCTGTCGCCAGTCCGCTCGGCTGTCGTTGCTCGTCGTCTGATATCGACATCGGGGGTGTCGCGAGCTCAGCAGTCCTCTCCACATCATGACCATTCGCATGAGCACCGGAGTGACCCCTTGATAAACCCGTACAAGGGCGGCCCAAGTGCTCTGGACAAGGCTGTCCATTTTTTCTTCTTGACGGAGATCTTCAGAGGTGTGTCAACCAAACCATGGAATCTGATGATGTATCTGAATTTATTCTGCAGGAGCGTGGATTGTCGTCGAGAATTTCTTCAGACCACCATATACCATCATGTATCCTTTCGAAAAGGGTCCCCTATCTCCTCGATTCAGAGGAGAGCACGCACTTCGTCGGTACCCCTCTGGGGAAGAGAGATGCATAGGTAACGTCACATATCTCGTCGGTGAACAAGCCGTCTCACCTCTAGATGCACTCTAGCCTGCAAACTGTGCGAGGCTATTTGTCCTGCACAGGCCATCACAATTGAGAGCGAGACACGTATGGACGGCTCAAGAAGGACGACAAAATACGGTACAATTCACATTTATCCTCCGATGCTCCCACTCATCTCATACTTGCACTCATTCCCCAGACATCGACATGACGAAATGTATATACTGCGGCTTCTGCCAGGAAGCCTGCCCCGTTGATGCTATCGTCGAGAGTACGTTCAATCCCATTCTATGTCCTCAAAATGTCTCCGAGTCTAACTAACGACCTACGCACAGCACAAAACCAAGAATTCTCCACCGAGACGCGAGAAGAGCTCCTGTACAACAAGGAGAAGCTCCTCGCCAATGGCGACCGAGCTGAGGCTGAAATTGCTGCCAACCTGCACGGTCAGTGCACCACTTGTTTTCTTTCCCGTTCTACTCCTCGTCGAGGATAAATGACTGAAACTAACACCTGACTTCCCCACAGCTGACCACGTCTACCGGTAATCGGTCGCTCCAATCTTTAGAACCAGAACCCTGTTACCCATTATCGAATATTATCGAATATCAAATACCGAAATTCGAACGGAATCTTCCAAGTTGTACCCGGCGGTTTGCAACGTGAACGTGTACATATACAATAATCAGACGATTTCGATTACAAACCACAGCCCTTCATTCACCTACACAACCTTCGAGGGCATTGCACAAGTCTACTCATTATCTTTGTTTCGGCTCCCGTCTCACGCACGAGTCATGCTAACAGCATTCACACACGCGGCAGATGCAGTTGGATGAGGAATGCGATGAAACGCGTTTTGGTTCTCGGTTTGCGCTCTGTTGACGTTTATGGTGCAGATCTTAATCACCAAATTGCATGCATAGCGCAGCACCAAGGTTCCGGGACCTGATGAGGGCTGAGTGCTTCCTTCGCGCCTATTCTTCATCCTTGACTGTCGCTTCAATATCTCCTGCACGCGTCTGACGGGTTGTACCCTACTTCTATCCAATGCAGGAGCAATTATCGCTTCGCACTATCGGAAAAGTGATCCCCGACGCTCCATGGCAAAGATGGCAGATCCCCAGTGCCCTACGCTGAACCAAAGTATACGCGTACGCGTGTGTCGAAGTTCTTGGCTGGATAAGGACTGCATCGCAATTCAGAAAGATATGATTGGTTCTTGGGGTTCACTGCGCTCGTGGTGTTGTCATTGCTTTTTGTGCAGCCGCGGAATAGGGTCGGTAAGTGGTTCGTTTCCACTCGCTTGTCCATGCCGTTTCCGCGTATAAGTGTCCCTTGTTCTTTCCAGTGCTGTTCAGGGTCCTGTCTCGGAATCAACACATCGCAAATTTTGATCCCCGTGGATACTCCTACATCGCCCGAGCCAGCACTACACCTGTACATGCAACCTGTAGATGCAGGTTCGGTGAGTGGTTCGCGGCTGTTCGCGCCTCTCCATACCATCTTCGCGTCTAATATCCCTTGTTCTTTCTAGTGTTGTCCTGTCGCGAATCACTGCATCGCAATATCGATCTCCGTAGGCACTCCTATATCGCCCGAGCCGAGGCAAATGACAGATCCACCTATGACATGGATGTCAGATCCCAGGCTGAATCACGATCCACACTTTTGACATCTGGATTCTGCGCAGCTGTGAGACGAGCGGTTTGATCTGTGCTGTCTGAATCCCGCCTCTCCATTCTCCGTTCACGCGTCTATCATTCTGATCCCTTTTTCCTCGCTCTAATTTGCATGCAAATGCAGTTCAAAACATGCTGGGTTCAATTCACAGTATGATGCCAGGGTGACCATTCTATTCCCCGAAGCAGATGGCAGTTCACGCTTGTTGCCAAGTACGCAGCGGATACTTAGGCGCTCGAGACAAGAAGATCCAGAACGGAGCGCTGGAAATTGAATCGAGTCTGCTTCCATTACCATCTGCCATTGTTCTCCTCAAAAGGCATCTTATTCACCTTGGCTGTGATCACTAGGCAACAGCAGCGGAGTATGCGCTTCCGAGCCTCTCTGTATGCTGTGAACAAAAGCGAAAGGCGAATCGAAACGGGATGAGAAACGGGATGGGGGATAGTATATGCCGGGTAAATTGTGATTGGCTGTATATGTGATGTACTACTGACTACTTATCACAGACCGCCCTGGCGCCTGCACATGGGCCGCGGGGCACCGCCCTTAATCGTCCATGCTGTCGACGTTACACGTTTGATCGTCCTCGCACACCTCGGCGGCGGTGGAAACACAATGCGTTATATCCGAGTCCTTCCCAGATCCCAATGTATTTGCATCTTTGTGAGTCACCTCCATACTTACGAAACAAAATACTGCAGATTGACTAACTCAGCCTAAGTTCTGATACGCAGCTTAGGCGTCTTAGGCGTCCTCTGCTTGTAACTGAGTCATTCTTTCTAAATGTGAACCTCCTGCCACGCACTCTATCATTGCCGGCCAGGGATACACTGCCAGATCAGAAGTTGAGTTGTTGCCATGTCGTTATCCCTTTGACCACAGCTCTGCTCAAGGACAATGCGCTTCTTGTATTTTTTCTGCCGAAGGAGACCCTTCAATTACGGGTTTCCAGCCTAAGGACAAGCGGTCACTTTGACGGAACAAGGGCTGTCGCTTTGCATGTGTTTGAGTCTCAGGCTCAAGGCCCGCCGGGTCAGGACCCGCGACGCGTTTACCTTTCAGATATTCGGGTTGCCAGACACTGTCCGACCTCCGCCTATCATAGCGCCCTTCACATACGTTCTTGTGAGCTGGTTCAGCTGTTCGGACTTGTGAATGCCTTCTGACCGCCGGCCGACAGAGTTATCAAATGATTTGGAGTTCACTTGCTATTTATCAATCAGCCAAGATTCTTCTGTTCGTTTTATGTTGTTTCCAAGTTTCTAGCGCCCTCCTCGGGGGTCCTTGTGAGCTGGTTCATTCTTTCGGACTTGAGAAGACATTCTGACCTAATTCTGACCGTTGGCCGACAGGTTTAATCAATTGATTTTATGTTTATTTATCATGATTTCTTCTTTTGTTCCATGTTGTTTCCGAGTTGTTCTATATGACTCGACCTTTGATCATCTCGTGGCAATCGCTGACCAGGACGGGTAATTTGCTGTAATCTAGCTTTGGGCGGGACCGAGCCTGCGTCTGGCACATGGTTCACTCTGTCTTGACCGACTCGAAGCTTGTCGGGGCTAGTACCCGCCTCCGAGACCTGGTCCTCAGACCCTGTTGGCTATGTATTGCTTTTTGCAGTGGCAGTAGAGCACTCCTCTCATGTCAGAGATGCAATGCCTTTGTGTAGGACGTACAGCAGGAATATGTTGTCGTCGTCAGCCTCTGTCAGCCTCCATCGGCGGGAACAAAACTCAGAGCTGTCAGCCCACCTTTTCCTTACCCAGCTGCGAACTCTTGTCCAGGATCCGAGTGGAGTCATGGACTTTCACATCATTCTCGATGCCAGAGCCCCTGGAAGTGCGTCAAACCCACCCTCAAAGAAGTCACTCAACACTGCCAACCGAAGGTGAGTCTGAATCCGTAACATTTATTATCATTGCTACGTTGCTCATCACTTTAGTAGGCCTTCTAATACCTTGGATTCACATGGTTTCCTCGGATCCAAGCCACATCGCCGTAGCTCGCGATCTGCATCCTTGACTATGAAAGCTACAGCTGCACTGCAATCTGAGTCGGACACGTCCATCGTCAAGCGCACTCGCACGCGGCGCCAACGTCCCCGCGCCGCTCCTGGCAGTCAGCCTCCGTCGCCCCTATCACTGCAGCATGATGTAACCGCAGCTTCTTATCCCTATCCCACTAGTACACGCACACCACGCATGTCGCCCTCGAAGCTAAGTTTCAACTTGTCGCAGTCGTCGATCTCCAAACGTGGTTCTCGCCGATGCGTGACTTTCGATAATTCGAGTGTATCATCCGCAGCCGCTGTATCATCTTCAAGGTCGAAATCTCGATCTCGCGGCCGGGCCTCCACAGCATCATCTTCATCCCGTGCTAGACTACTCTTATCCCGGGTCCGGAGGGTCGTCGAATCTGAAACCAATAAGCTCGGTCACAAACCGTCAATCATGGACATCATCCTAGACGCCATGTCGCCTTCAGTGGACTACTCAGAAGAGGTCTTGATGGAAATTTCGGACCGGAGCCGCGATCTGAGCACTTTACGCTCACGGGAGTATGCCTTTACAGATCCGCGAAGCTTGAATGACTATTGGAAAGACCAGGGCGCGGTTTGGACAAGCATCCCGCCTTCCACCCCGAGCGAGGTGGCGACGACATTTCCGGATTCGTGCGAGCGCTCCACTGCAAGTCTAGCAGATATTTTGTGATCATGATGTTTTATCTTTACACGTACAAATGTCCCGTACGCCACCAAGTTGTAGATCCGTGACTCATAGCAGTAAAGTGAATTTAAGAATACAAAGCTTGTCACCCTTCAGTGAAGACGACGTTTCCAGGGTGTTCTCAGCGTCCGACGACGATTCTTTCTTTCCGTGGTCCTTCCGGGGTGCTCAGTGACAAGTCTCCGGGAAAGACAAAGTACCTCAGGACCATCCGCCTGCCGCTGTGGTTCCTCCCAATAGTGCCGTAGCACCCACTCCGAGTGCGCAATTCACTGTATCCGCCGGGTTGCTGGTGCCGTTTGTACCGTTTGTACCTTCGGAGGTTCTCGTGCTCCTTTGAATAGTAGTGTGGAGGGTTCTGTCAGCGGACCAAAGATTGCGTAGATCATGAGCACCTGTAAAGCTTCTCGGAGGATCTCGCGGGTGAAGACAGGTGAAAGACGAAGACCCGCTGCAACCTAAGAAGACAACTTGATAACATTTACATATACATACTTAGCGCGAAAACCAAACGAAAACAGCGAACTGAGAAAGGCGGACCCGAGAATAGCGTAGTTATACCCCAAATAGATGCCGGACACTTTAGGATCCCATTCTATCGTCTTCTTGATTATCAGCGCCCCGATGCGAATGATCTCGATGATATCGTTTCGAACCCCTATCCTCCCCGGAATACATCGCAGGACCAGCGTCATGGTCGACATCGACTTCCATGTCACTCCGGTTCCTTTTCCTCGAGTCCGATGCAGAGCGACTTTGCTCCGATGGGTGTGGGAAATTGCCACCGCCACTGCCACCAGCTGCGCCACTGTGATCTCGAGATTGTGATCGGCCATCTTCGTGAACAAAGTCAAGGTCTTCAGCGGGCTGAGCGACAGGTCGAAGGCGGAACGAGGCTCTAGGACGGTCGTGTTCATAGTACTGCCCGCGAGAGTCTGGTCTCGATTGTCCGTCTCCCGCTCCCATTCCGGAACCTGAGCCGCCAGACCCCGAACCAGGTGTCCCAGAGCGGGATAGCATGGGATAAGCACTGCCCCCGCTAGCTCCTGCCCCTGGAGCATCATGGTAATATCCTGGCTCGTCGCGGGCTTGCTGGGAAGAGTGCCGGTGTTCTTGGTAATCCACAGGCTGGCGGGACCGGTGAGCATAAGGAGGTGAATGCATGTGAGGCGAGCTTATTTCACGGTCCTTTCCCCGGTCATGGTCACGAGCACGCGCATCGCGTTCATGCTCAATTCGTCGCCAAGATGCCTCTCTGTCCCTTTCCAACTCCCTTTCTCGCTCGGGTTCTAAATACTCATCTCTGTTGATGTATGTTCCTGGACCCATACGCTGATGATTGTGGATGCGCCCTGATCCCGACCGCGAATCTGACGAACGAGGACGCGGCGAGAGTGGCGCCAGAGTTGGCGCGTGCCGACTGTCTCCAGGGTGTTCCCCGTAATGCCGCCTCCGCTCCAAATCATCCACAGACGAATTGGAGACAAGATCGTGCACGGGGGGTAAGTTTTCTTGATAATGATGCCCCCCCAGAGGCGCAGCAGATTGGTGCGAGCGCGAGCGCGAAGCGGAGTGTGGACGCCTGTGCTCATCTGCATGGATATGGTGCATGTTGGGACTGCCGTGGTGGGACGAATGACTTCGCGACGACTCCAAAGACTGCAGGGGTGGCAAATGCGGCATAGGAGGAAGTTGACGCGACTCACGTCCCGAACCTCCGACAGAGTTGCCACTACGTCCTGTGTAAGGAGCAGGCCTGGAAGGAGCAACCCCAGGGCCCATGGTGGGCGTATCAACCACCGGGACAGGACGCCCATCAGGTCCAGGAGCCACTCTGGGATTCCCGTGTGTGCGTATGTAGTCTTCAAGATGATGATCAGAGTCAACAGACGAGGGAAGATCGCGAATCTCCCTGGGGTGATGAGAGGAAGGATGGAGAAGTGGTGGTTGCGCATGTACGCCTGGTCCCGCGTGGATCGGAAGAGAGCGGTCTTGCAACTCTGGCGAAGGTGGGACGCCGGCCAGACGTTCATATAGAATACTGTTGAAAAATCAGAGACGCCCAAAAAAGAAGCGAGAATGGATTATTCCAACTCACGCCCTTTCCAGTTTCATCCTTTGTATGTTACGCTTGGCCTGGAGGACTTTGAATTGGAGTTTATCATTATCCTTGGGAAGATATCAGTTCGAACTGTGGCGGATTGAACTTTAGTTCATATACGCACCGCTTCTATTTCTTTTACTTTTTGTTTAAGGTCTTTATATTTTGCGTGGTACTTTACGTCCTCAGCACCTGCAGTAATACCAACCGGGTAAGTTTTTGACTTTTGTCTGAGGGTCTGAGCAGAGTTTTGCTGCGAATTTTGAAGTTGGGATGGCCCAGGAGATGGGACGGGGGACATGATGGGTGAGACAAAGAGAGAACGACAGACCCAGACAGCTGGCAGCTGATGGAAATTATATTCGGCGCTTTTGCGAAGGCGTTGAATACAAACACGAACGATTTCCCTCGAGCCTATTTTGAAACCATCACAACACAAAGTCTCCTGGAACTGTTCCTTGGACCTAGCATATTGATTTTATCAATATCTTGTTGTATCGTAGAGACACTTATCGCTCGACCTTACTTCGTCTTCGAATTTTGGCTTCCCGGTTGCATCCCGGACATACATATCACTTGAGATACGGCGTTAGCTACATGGAAACACCGCTGTTAATGAATTCATCTCTTCGGAACGCATGCTGGCAAAACTTGTTATCAAAGACGACAGATCCTGCGACTCACATCTGCCGTTCTCACCGAGATATGGATTGCAGCAAAATTAGGAGTTCAGAACTATATCACGTGATAAATAGCATTCTCACCTCAACCACCATCTTCACCTTCAAGATCTTGCCAACGCACAAGGACGAGAAGCCACATTGAACCCGGCCAGTATGTCACATTATAAGCTCTTTTCGTCGGGACTTCTCTGACAGACTATGCCCGCAGTGTCCATGCCATACAGACAGTACGCAATGACGCGCAAAACTTTGGCTGAATATCCTCTGAATTCTTCGCAGAGATATGCCCCCGGCCGGGGGCTTTGAGGCGGTCAAATATAAAAGAAATCTTCCCTTTCGAGGCCCCGGCAGTCTAGTCATTCTCGGCGGTGTCACTCTGATATCTGTGTTTGGCTTCTATCGGGTCGGAAAGGGCAACTTGGAAAAGAGGTATGTTCTCATTATTTCCACCGAAAAGAGAGGGGCAATTCAAGGTCAGCTGGTCGCGGAACGTGTCCAACTATGCCCCGCTCGTCGAGAAACGTGGTCCAGTCAGGATCCGGCCGCCTATCCACTACCTTATCATGCTCTCTGTCCGGTCCGTACCCTGGAAGCATCTCTGATACAGTCGCGTTCTATTTACAGGGAATTGCAGAGAGAGAAGGCGTGGTCCCGGATACACCTTGTTCCATTACTGATGGCTGAGGGCGACCGAAATCTATACCAACTGCAGCAGGCGGGACTAGCGAAGGAGAAGGAGGTCATGAAGGACGTGAAAGGGTGGGAGGTAAGCGCAGTGATATGCTTGTGTGATGATGGGATACTGATGAGCTGCGATCCGCTTCCTCCGTTCGGCCTTCTTTCCGCTGCTCACAATCCCCTTACCTCTGGATCAGCCGGGAAAGAGCGTATATACGAACGCGAAGTACCAGACACCGGACATCCGCCTGTGATGGTACGGCGTAATAGAGTTATCTTCCATTATACATCGTCGAAGTGTGCCCACATAGTAGTCTGCATTTCACGACCAAACAGAGATGCTTTTGTGTGCGAAGCCTGCTCACGGTGTGCATTTGTGGATGTCGGCAGAAGCCTCAGCGGCGTCGATGGCCGCATTGGGGTAGTCAGTACAATAGCCGTTGATCAGGGCCATTCCTTCCTAACAAAGTCGCTGGCTCAGGTAACCTCTTTTTCTTTCCTTTCCTTATCCATTAACCTAGTCATATTCGTCCGGCGCCGTTCCCCATTATCCTTAGTCTTAGGCGCCCTTGTACAGCATTCAGGCCGGTGCTCATTCCTTATCGAGCCTCCGACATCTGTTGCTACAAAGCGAACCGGGTCGCAACATATGCACTGCTACGTCGCATCAACTCACTATCCTTCTCGAGCACTAAAATTGGCCTGTCCTGATCTCTGACCTTGATCTGGGATCGAAGCAATCCGGAGAACCAGCTTACTCCTTTCCTTTGGCAGTTCGGAGGGCGACATCTGTATAATCATCCTGTGACACAGATTCATGAGGAGTCAGGAATGGAAATCTTTAGAAGCCCGCTCCGGAGCCCTCTTAAAGCCTGCGTCCGACGGTTAAGGACGGTTTGTTTTTCTCGACCACCGTACCACTCCGTGACTGCGCCACGTCCTTTTAAGCCGCACGTAGTGCGTTTATCGTCCCTTTCCCCCATCATAACGCCCACAATGCCCTCCACCACTATATCTCGTCGCCATTTCTCCCCAGACCTGAAATATTCTGGTTACGCGATGGATACGTCGATGAAGGACGCGACGTCTCTGCTCAACTTTGACGACGGCAGTCAATTCGTGTCCCCAGATCCTGACCAGATGCTCTTTGGTCCCCTCGACATGGACGATGGCTCGTACAATCACGAGTCATCGTCGGTGCCGTTTCCATGGGATTCAATTGGCGAGACAGAACAAGACATCAAGCCGTTTCTTAACTTTGCAGGGCCTTCGCCATTATCGACGAACTATGAGTTCGGCCCTTCCCTGCCATCTCCCACCGACAGCTACTACGACTCCAGTGAATTTTACACGCCGGAGGAGTTATCTAATTCTCCGTCTTTCGATAATCATCTTTATTTCTCGAACTGGGTCAAGGAAGAGCTACCCTCGCCTTCTTCGCCTATATCCATACCTTCCAGTGCCGCAGAAACACCACAGTTCGTTGCCTACGGCGACTCGTCTCGTTTCCCTCTCGGGACATTTTCACCCACTGAATTCGCTGCTCTTCATCCCCTACCAAGCTCTGCCTCGCCCTCTTCATCCTTTGAGGATCACCACTTCCATAGGCAGCGGGTAGACTCTATTTCGCCGAGGGAAACCTCCCTTCACCCTCCTCCCCAGTGGGCTACACAGCTTTGGGACAGTCCAGGATCCGCTCATGCATCGCCGCCGCCGCGTTCTCCGCTGCGCCATGACCCACTTTCTCACAATACCCAGCGACTCCGTATACCCTCCAGATCCAGACGTGATTCCATTCCATCTAGCACGATCTTCCAGTCCTCCAGCGCTCCCTCATTCAGTCCTGTACATTCTGCACCCGGTGCGACGCGCTCATACAGTCGCAGAGCAGAGTCTGTGAGCGTGAATGAGGACCATGACGCTACTGTTCGCCGTAAGCGGAAAATTTCCGTCCCGGAGGAACTTACAACGTCAACGAAGGCGAGTGAAAGCTGTACGTCATCTCATGCGCAGTATATGGCTCCGAGGATGTGAACTGACGGTTCGTTTCTGACATACAGCCCCTCTCAAGTCAGTTCTCCGTCCGCCGAAGTTGGCTCCGTCGGCTTGGCAGCTCTACTTCACCGATTGGATCCAAAGACAGCAAGCCTCTAATACTCGGAAATTGAACGTGGCACAGGCGGCGAAGGAGGCTGGTCAAGAATACGCTTGCCTTAGTACGGAAGAGAAAGAGGTATTCGGTCTAACTTCTTTGGTGTGACGTCATGACGATGCTGATGATAACTTCCATATGTTTTCTCTAGCCCTATAAGAGGCGTTCTCAGGCCATGAAGGAAGCCCGCGAGCGGGAATTTGCAGCTTACATGCGTACGCTTACGCCCGAGGACATCAAACGCGAGAACACTTTCCGAGCTGCGCAGCGGAAAGCAGGAAAGTCTCGAAAGAGCAACATCAAGGACCCAAACGCTCCCAAGAAACCTCTGAGCGCGTACTTCATGTTCCTGCAGCGCATTAGGGCGAATCCGCATATGGTGCAGGAGATCTTTGGTGATGAGACCGAAACCACCCGACAGAGTGTTCTTGCTGCTGCGAAATGGCGTTCCATGACCGATGACGAGCGGAAGGTTTGTTCCGTTTGCCTTTTCCGACTTGGAAATTCCCACTCAACTGTCTCTTTTGTCAGCCATACCTTGCCCAGGCCGAGCAAGAGAAGATGGAATACGAAGCTGCGCGAAGGCTGTACGAGGAAGGCACGACTGGTTTTGGGACCAGCATCAATTTCAGCATCTTCCCCGGAAGCCCTTCATTCCGGTCGGTCAAAGTTGAGTCGGAGAGCGAGAGTGAGGGGTTGGCGGGTGATGATGTTTTCGCGCGGTACATAAGATCTTGATCTCGTTCGTCTTTGCTTCTGTTGCTTGCTTGCTGGCTCACGACCTTTCATGACCTTTCGTATCGAAGCTACATCTGGTTGCTTCATCCTGATCTTTTTTTTTTTTTTGAAATTATCTTATTTCTTTTGGAATGAACATTCTCATTGGACATTGTATTGGGAATACCCTATGCTGCCTTTTTGTATCAGTAGTTTTTTCATTACGACCGTATGCCTTGACATACATCTAGAGTGAAATACACACGTCGTCACCAATTCTTTGCTATAGATAAAACATCTTAATCAATGGGCAACTCGAGCACCATTTTCTGATGCGGATCGCCGTCTTCATCAAACTCGGGACCCTATAATCCGAGATCTAAAAGCTTGTTTAGAGATTTCCAGGATAACGTACCTCTGGTATATATCCAAATCTGGGTGAGAAGGTGAGCTAAGTTGAGAGGAGGTGACGAAACCAGGTGATGAGATGCCTACTTTGCGTAGAATCCCTTGACGGGGATTTGAGAGTGACAGATAATCTTGACAGACTGGGATACACTGGCAGACTGTTTGGCATGAGTCTTGACCCAGTCGTGAAATGCCAATACAAGTTCACGCCCGAATTTGAATTGTCGATAATCCTTGAGGACAGCGAGTCTGCTCAATTTATAGTAGGACCCGTCATCCGAGACGGTCCCTCGGATGGTTCCGATGGGCGTCAAAGAGGGTGTGAGATGCAACAAGATATGTGTTGCGATGGGATCAAGACTGAAATGAAAAGCCATGAGAATTATGTACCACGGTGCAAAGGGCAGGATGTGTCCAAACTGGTCGATCTCCGTGTCTAGAGGGAACTTTTGTTCGTGATGAAAGACATCTATGCGGACATTATAACATTGTTGGATCTCTGCTTCTGTACCAGCAATCAGGATTTCATGAGAAGGAGCGACGGCCATATTGAAAGGCCACGATGCTCGCGAGACGAATGTGGAGGAGTGCCGCTGAGAATGATTGGTCAGACTTCCCACGTGCCTGAGGGAAATAACCGACAACACGTCTCCAAACTTTTCGCGGCGAAAGGCACGAAGGCTTGACGAAGGCAGAAATTCTTTGGAATCCTACTATTACTATTTGCCTTGTGTTGCAGGTCAGTGTCGCCAGTATTTGAGCAGAGACACAGGGCTAACTCGAACCTACAGGTCTCCACTAATCTCGTCGGGCAGGGACGAGTTTTCATGCTGGAACCTGTCGCAGCAGTAATCTATAATACCGTCCTTAGTGGTCGCCCGCACCTGGGACATACAGGATCTCTGCTATCGATCGCCAAAGTAACAATACGCTCATCTCGCACCTCCTTTACTTCAAATTTCTTCATTCCTCAGCCACGGCGCGAGAAGGGAAAAGAGAAAGCCACTGCACTTGGGGCAAGCACTCATGAGCAGTGTCGGACAAATTTTTTGTCACAATGCCAGGATTGGTGCACTACGACGCATTGCATTCCGTGTACCCGTGAGGCAGTCTTTCTCATCAACCTATGCCGTTACTGAAACTATATCGTGACAGGAAAAAATGGTGTGCTAGTAGTGGAGGAGACAGTTGTAGGCCGAGACAGGTCTTATGCTAGCCACTCTCCCCATCAGCGGAGCTCACCCTCACTTCATCGACGCTCATTACGTTCCCGCATTCCTATGCGCACCTCACACGGTCTTCACGCGCGCTATGCATCGCAAATGTCCGAACCACCATCACCGTTCGACGAGACGGACGATGTAGGACCTTCAGAAGCTTCTCGACCAAACTCCTCCAGTGACCGACCATCATACGGTGATCAGACAGCACCTTCATTCAACCGGTTGGAGCACCTCATTAACGCTCCAGCGGGCGTGTTCAATCTGGACCTCGCTTGGGACACTTACATGTCAGTATCCGAGGACAAGGAGGTTCTCGATGAGCTCGGAGTCTCGCAGCTTCTTCATTTCAGCGACAGAGTGATGTCTCTAGTCGAGAAAGACTACGAGACGTCGCCTGACCTTGAGACCATACATTCATGGGGTCGCCGCATACACGATATGGTCTCGAAACTCACGCCCAAAATCACTCCTAATTCCGGATTTGCCGTGCAGCAGAAATGCGCATTGGCACGTGCACTCGCGCTGAACGGTCAGATTGCAGAAGCCACATCTCTCGTACGCGAAGCCCGCTCCATTGATATACCACAGCAGCAAAAGGGCGATTGCGTTGTCGCTTACGGGCGTATCATAAGGACCATCCTTCGACATTTTGACGCCATCCACGTCCTCGATTACTTGGTGGGGGAATGGCCACGCATTGAGCCTTATTTGAAGCTATTAGGTGCCCACGCGCGCCATCACCCCCCCAGAGAGTTACTCCGCGGTTTCCAAGATACTGCCTTTTCCATAATTACGCAAATAAAGCGTCCCGCCGACGTCTTTGCGCATACAGCGGAGGAGAGGAATCGTAAGGATCAGCGTGTTGCCGGAGAGCTCCTCTTCCTCGCTTTCATGAGAACAGAGTCACCGTTCGACGCGCTCGACGTCATTAATGCGATGAAGACCCGGGGCCTAGAAATCGCTCTAGGACCACAGCTGGAGTTGGTGCGCGCCCTTACCAAAGAAAGTGCCTTCGGCCCTGCGAAGGCATTATTTGGCACTCTAGAACCGAACAAGATCAAACGCAAAGTTTTCTTTCTCAAAACTGCACTGCACCTGTTTGCACATACTGGTGACAGTACACTTGCAGAGCACTATTTCGGTCTAATCTCCGAGCATCGAAACCCGCAGCCGAATGAAGTAGCTTTGCTTATGCATTCTTATGCGACCCAGGGACGGGCCGAGCACGTCGTCAAGTTGTTCAACGAATTCTTCCCAGAAGGTCCGAGCAGCAAGCGCGAGAACGACCCCATGCTCCTGCATTTCTCCATCCTAATCCATGCACATGCACAGAAAGGAGATATGCACGGTCTGAACTTTTGGCTGGAGCAACTTTCCAAACATGGGTTTCGGCCTGACATCTACATCTACACGATGATTCTACAGGGGTTTTCTAAAAGAGGCGATATGGACTCGATCGCTGCCGTCCTTGCGCAAATCAAGGAAGACGGACTCGAAGCTAATGTCGTTACATACACCACCATCATAACCCTCCTCGCAAATCGCAAGGATCCTGTCGGTGCAGAATCTATCTACAAACGCGCTATCCAAGAGGGGATTCAGCCTACCCGTCGTATGATCACGGCACTCATGAACGCCCATGTCGATGCCGGTTCCTGGCGGGGAGTCATCCGCGCCTACGACTACATCAGGTTACACGCCAAAGGAAGGATCCGCCTCACCATCGAAGTCTACAACACTCTGCTGAAAGCTTATGTCCTGATCGGAGCGCCTTTCCATATGGTCTCGAAGCTTTTCTCGAAGCTGGAAAGCGCCGGCGTTCAGGCTGATTCGCACACCTTCTCGTTGCTGATCCAGTCGGCGTGCGATGCTCGACGGATGGATATTGCGTCTGATATCTTTCATGAGATGGACAAGGTGGCCGGCGATCTGAAGTTCGATCTTTCTATCAATACATACGTCCTCACCATTATCATGGCTGGATATCTCCGCGCTAACGATAAAATTCGGGCGAAGGCAGTTTATGACGACATGCTCGACAGAGGGATCAAGCCAGATGCCATTGCGTACCAAACTATCATACGATCGTACGGCAATGAGAGGACGGCCGAAAGCATACAACTCGCTGAGGAGTTCATCCAAAGTCTCGTCGAAACTCCTCCGGCGGAGCGCCACTGGGATGTGCCAAGTCAGGGCAGGAAGAATGCGCTAGACCGCATCTACGGTACCCTTATGAAGGCGCACCGACAGATGACGCAGCCGGAAGATACTGAGCGAGTGTTTCAGGAGATGCTGAAGCAGGGAGGGGAGCCTTCTTTGGGATCGCTTACCACTCTCCTTGACGTGTACCGTCGGACCTTTAACATCGATGCAGTCCTCCAACTGTGGCCGCAAATCTTCCAACTCGCGTTAAAGTACGCCAAACACCGTCCTCTCTTCGGAGACGACAGCGAACACTCCCCGCCTCTATTCCAGAACAATGTCCTATGTATCCCCCTATCGATCTACATCGACGCATTGTCAGCGGCAGGCCAGCATCTTGAGATCGCTGCTGTATGGAAGAACTGCCAAGTCAACGGCTTCGTCTTCGATCCCCATAACTGGAATCATCTCGCGGTTGCTCTTGTACGCGCCGGCGAACCAGAGCGGGCATTCCAGACAATCGAAAAGGTCATTCTCCCCTACCAACGCCAGAGTTTGAGGCTCCAGAACATGAGAGTGGACAATCCCCAGTCTCCTTTGATCTTTGATGACGTCGCGTCTGAGGAAGGTGAAATGGAGCCAGCCTCGGAGCCGGCGTTACACTCCACAACGAGACGGGATCGGAAACAGCAGCGTTTCAGGCGTGAATTTCGCGATCTCGATATTGAAGATGACGAACCCGACTTTGCGCTCCCCTTACAGACCCTGCATTCATTCTCGCCAGCATGGAACATGTGGCGCCCTCACCGGAACGTGTTATTCGTTCTGTATATGGCAATGCGCCGTCTTGAAGCTGGTGCACCGGTTGACCCCGTCAAGCCGGACGGGGGCCTCACTCACTCCGACAACATCCCAATGGAAGAGCAGGAGGAGAGGAGAGCGCTAGCCAGAGACACGCTGAACCGCATCTACGGGACATATCCCGAGACTGTTCAGCTCGTCAAGGAATACGAGGCTGCGAACTACGGAAGGCTGCGGAAGCTCAACGAGAAGTATAATAATTCAGGAAGATGGTAAAAGCGTGGCTGGCAGCAGCAGAAATATTACAACAGCGCGATGGCAAATAAGGCATTGGATAAATGAAGGGAAAGCAACAGGGATATAAAGCTCTTCTGAAAGCGAAATAAATTTACTCCATCCAGATCACACACGCTCTTGTCCATTTCACTCGGAATCGTCCTCCGAGCCCGAATCACCGCGACGACGTCGCTTACCTGAGGACGAGCCATGCCGGTTACGCTGGGGTGGATAGGTGGTGTCAGCCGGCAGAAGAGAGATGAGGTGAAGGGACATACCAGTGGCAGCTTCTGCCCTTGGTTCCCGAATGCGATGGAGAGTGCCGTAGTGTCTGGAGAAGGGGAAGGGAGTTAAAGAAGGTACATAAAGTAAAATAACATCAGTTAATGCAGATGATTCAGCATACCTGGCACACCGGGGAAACGCTTGGCGGAGTAGACCGTGAACGACTCTGTAAATGACTGGGCAAGTACAGGCGAAAAGTCTTGATGTACTCGAAGGGCTCCAGCCTCAGGTGCCGGTGGGCTGGAATACGGAGTGTCCATCAGACAGTATTCAGTTTCGACACAATCATGCCATCAGTACTCACGCTCCGACATTCATGAGGCGCAGCCTCAGACGGAAGGTTCCTGAAGGCCGAGCCAACAGATGTCAGAAAGTATAACGAGATGTGCCAGGGTAGAACGGACCTTCAGTGCGGACGGAAAGATCTTGGAAGAGGAAGAAGATGCCAGGCTTACGGTGTTCATCTAGCAGGCGAGTGGCATTGGCCGATAAAGGCCCAACAAGCGTTCGGGTATAAGTATGGCGGGGAATGGGGGGCATAGTCAACGGATGAGCGGAGGGCGGCGGCGCATGGGTATATCCCTGAGACGGCGTCTGCGCAGGGAACGAGGAGGATGGGTACACCGAGCCATCTAGCTGAGTACTGCTTCCCGTAGGAAGTCCGTCGTGGGAATACCGAGACTGCTGAGAGGCGTCCGATTGAGACCACGCATTGTTCTCACGACCATCACCGGCTGAAGACAGGGAAGGGTCTACAGCGCCAGGGTATGCTGCTGGCTCTGCAGCCCAAGGGCGGAATGGGACTATTTCTGAGTCAGCTTCGCCTTGCCATCCTTCTGCGCCTGCTGTAGGAGTGTGAGTGAAGGAGTGGATGGAGGGTAGGACAGGCGGTGGGTAGGTGGTATTGCGGTCGACGACTGGGTTATTGTAGCCCCACGTTGGAGTTTCAGGTGTTGTTGTTCCATACGGTGCGACGGGAGCAAAAGACATTGGATCGCCTGCAGGGGACGGTGGGGGGAATGGGTATCCCTGATTGGCGAACGCCGGTGTTTGCGGTGGAAGCATGGGAGTCGCTATATTTCCGGCGGGGGGCTGCCAAGAAGAAGTCATACATAGTCAGATTTAAGAACTATACGTGTAAATAATTTCGAGGGACTGACATTGTCGCCAGACCGCGGATTGGAGGGGGTCGGAGTTGTACGACTGCTGGGAGTTTGATTACCTGTTGTGCGAGACAACGGTGGGGCCTGCTTGTCCTGCTTGTCTTTTTTCCGTGGTTTGGACGGATTGGACGGGACGTAACGGTCTGCTGACGAGGGATGGAGAACAAGATTCATCTCTTGGGTCCCGTCGGCCGACCACAAGTCGACTGTCACCAGGAAAAACGAACAGTCGACGTCCCTGGAT
>CEMG01180261.1:13865-24403 GCA_001179705.1 Baeospora myosura
TCTCTCTCTCTCCAGGCATGGTGGCATCTTTCATTCTTTATGCCGCCGTGCTTCACACCTCCCTCGGACCCGCAGCGTACATCACAGCCTCCGAGATCGGAACCGCTGCTCTCCGAGAGAAGACCATGGCCATCGCGACAGCTTTCAACGTCGTCATCGGCTTCGCCGTCGTCTTCTCCACTCCCTACCTCCTCTCCTCCCCATACGCCAACTTGGGTGCCAAGGTCGGCTGGATTTGGGGTGGCTTCGCCCTGGCTGGCTCCGTTTGGGTCTGGTTCTGCATGCCTGAGCTGAAGAACCGCACACTGTCAGTCCTTTCGTGACATCCGTCTTTTTTTTCACTTGCTGACCTTTTCGTCTGACTGAACAGCGAGGAGCTCGATGAGCTCTTTGGTGCCAAACTGCCCGCGTGGAAATTCAACTCGTACGAGAGCACTGGTGTCGGTGCCAGAATTGCCGCAGTGGAGGCTGGTGACCAGGCCGCTGTCCAGGCGGCGATCGAAGGCGCCGGTGCGGGTGCGGGTTCAGACGGTGAAAAGTCTGGCTCGCTCATGGAGGTTGATGAGGGTAGGGAGAAGGCTTGAGTATCATTCGGTACATTGCTTTCGTCGTCTGTGTCTGGCGACTCTGTGTACTTTACTGAAAAAGGTCTAATGTTCTACGAGAGTGTGTTAGTTATTTGTAATGGTATAACGTTAACGATTCATACTTATTGGTCTTTTTCGTGGCACAAGAGAAACTGAGAACTCGAATTCGTGAGATGGTAACTTGAAGAAGGTGAGAAGCTAATCCAGTTTCGGCCGGTACCATCACACGGTCTTCAAGTTCAAACGGTCTTCCCTTCTTCCTCCAACATTGGTTACTTCCAAAATCATTCTTACTCACTTATGCAGCCCCAGAACGACTCAGATTTGCCCTACGACCTGCCTCTTCGCATCCAATTGCTTGGCTCCTCCGGCAAAGGCTCTTTCGTATGTGTAATTGGAGCTCTTCCTGCTGGTGTTCGAAAACGACGTCGAATTCTCGCCTTAATGACCCCTCGCAGTGTTCTCAACTGTTCTCGATCAGAGCTTTGAAATCAGTCGGAATCCAACCAAGGGATCGCGCAGATGTTTAGTTGGATTTGGGAGGCTCGATCAGCCTGGATTATCGCGACGTTGTCAGTACTTATGAGGGCCACGTCATGGTTGGCGCCGTGCGCCCGACCCAGTCGTCCCACAGGTGAATTGACTCTTTCCACATCCTTGAATCACCATTTGACGAATATGAACTTGAACCAGACTATGGCAGGTGTATATCTCTTAGGCAACCCACGACGACGAGATGTACCAGACGAAAATCATGTCTGACGAGAGGACACCGACTACGAGTTGTCATTGAAGCATACGCACAGTCCTCTATTCGCGCACTACGAGCTTAACGGCAGTTCATGGCTCTCTCTGTCGGTCCGGTTTCGAATTCAAGTACCTATGTATCTTGCATGCACTGATGAGCATGCCTAATCTCCGTGCACGTGGAGCCTATGAAGTCTCTGCCTCTGCCAGTGTGCATCGCATCGGTGAGCATGAACGACACAATCTTGGCGTATCACTCGTTGCATGTGGGATGCAAATTGAAAACGTGTTCCCTAAACGTAGAGAAAGTACAAAATGTTTACGCAAATCAGTATGTGACAATCAACGTTCAACTCCTTGAATGTCTCCTCAAGCAGCGGTTTTGAGTCTCAGAATAGCGGCCCGATTGCTACTCTCCCATTTCCCATAGCTGTCGAGTATAATCGTAGCATCGACTTTCGTGGCTCTTTCGAAAACTACCAGCCATTTTGAGTCTCGACTCTCATCCGAGATGAAGAACGAATTGCTACTCACTTTCTTCATGGGTCTCTAGGCCGATTGTCTGAACGACTTTGTTTTGGACCGCTTCACTTAGCTCTTCCAAGCGCCAATAGAACGATAGTTCCATGACTTCGAGAAGTACTTTATGAGAAGGTATGTCCGGTATGGCTGCCTTATAGATATACTCTACCGGTTGTCGAATCAATATCACTGAAAGATCAAAGGATGACTGAAGAGAGGCTGACCTAGGACAAGTTCAATTGCTGTTCCTGTACCGTTTTCCACTGGAACCGCCACGGGATCGTTGATCGTGGCAGGGCCAGCTTCCGCGAATGGACCGCAGAACAAGTCCCAAAAGTACTCGCTCGCGGATGCTAATACGCAGCGATGGGCATGAAAGACGTCATCTGGGTCGTGCTCTGGAATAAGATCTACGTCCGTCAGATTTCCCGCCTCGCGCATCTTGTCAAACTGCAAGAGCATTGCAGTCAACTTCGTGTCGGGGGTGGACAGTTTCATGGGGAGACTCTGCGGATCAACRATTATCTCAGCTCCCGCAGACTCCAGAAGACGTCTGAACGGGAGAAGGAATCCCCGGACAAAGCGGACGGAACCGGTGTCGGTGGAAATGTTGAAGAACAGCTGGTCGCTAGAGCACCATGAGCCACCCCAACCACCTTCTCTGGGATCATCCACATTCAGGAAGAGTTTTTCATCATGAAAGTCGATGAGCGCTCTGCCGGCCTCGTCGGTACGTTCGTTGAGCCAGCTGTACGTGTCAAACAGGTCAGACAGAACCCGCTCGTCACGCGAATGGTCCTGTGCGACCCGCAACGACAGTGTACGGAGATGTTCGACCTGATCGCAAGTAATGTTAGCCTAAGTTAAAGAAACGACCAGACAAACAAGATGACGTACAACTTCCAGGACGGAAGGGATACCCAACGTAGGATTGGCGAGCAATACTCGCTGGTTTGGAGGAGCAGTGAAAACTGCTCGTCTTGTCCAAGCAATCGCCCTGAATTCCTCACGGAGAATCTGGTTCGGTGACACAACATCGGGGAGGGGAACGACGTAAACGGAATCATCTGTCAGGGACATGGACCGTTGGCGAATGGGATCTCTGGGTATGAATGACAGTGCGTCGAGCTCGTGCCACGCATGCGATGCAGATGCTTGAATACGCAACGGTAGATCTTCCGAATAAACGCGGTACACTACGGCAGCTCGGGTGACTCGATTATTTCCCGTCACATCGTCATGAATGGCCGTGGCGCACGCCTTGAACATTGCGAGATTCAAATCACGTTCCCTCTTTAGACCGAAGGGATGGGGCGACAAGTCGTTCTCTAGATCTTGAAATAAATTCAATGGAAAAGACGTCGGGGGAAAGGCCGCCTCGAACAACCTGTCATGTGCATACAAATCCGCGCTGGAAACCAAAACCGAGTTACCGTTCGGAACCCGCACAGGGCCGCAATTTTTGTCTATCAGAAGCTCCAGCAGGTGTCTGTAGACACGGACATCGGTAGAATGGAGCAGCCTCGGCAACTGGAGGTGATCCCGAAACTCGGCGAATGACATCTGCTGTGCCCCAAGGGCATTGAGTGTTCCAGAATGTGTAGTGAAAGGGAGGTTGATATACTTCAGGGCCAGATCTAATTCAACACCAGCAGGGAGCATACGAGCTTCAGAAGCCGAAGAGTAGCTGTGGGGGTGCCAGTGGATTGAAGGTGGAGCTTTGTGTAGACGCCAAATCGGGAGCGCATGCGCAACATTTCGTAGATGTGGTAGGAAAGTCGGGCTAGAAGCACGCAGAGATAGTTCATCCCGAGCCCATTTCGCGAATTTCTTCATCGTCGCAGTATCGAATCTGGCGAGGCGCGGAATCAACGGCTCTGCGGAGAGTAAGTTCAGGATACTGTAAAATAGAGGCTCTGTTGAGACAAGAAGAATGTCACGAAGAGCAGACGGGAGATCTATCCGCCGAACAACAGTTGCTCCCAGTTGATTCAAACAGGTATCCAGCCAACCTTCCATATCGGAACGCAAACGACTCTCCAGAATTATAACTGAATTACCCAGACAATGAGCAATGGAGATGTGTTGCCCAGGATGTCCTTGACGCCTGCAGGGAACAAGAGGAAACATGGAGATGTGCTCTTTCCCGATCCCCATCTTCGGATATTGTGCCCAGAAGCGCTGAACCCATACCCCAGAATCCGGCGGTGCATCCCACAATGGAGTCTTTGGCACGCACTCCTCGACAAGGTGGGAAAACCCCTCTGGAGTGATTTCAGCTACGTTGAGTGCTTTGTCGAGTGCTCCTCTGATGCTGGAGAGATATCGGGGATGTATCAGCCGATCAGCGGGAAACAATGGATCTGTAGTCGAAGCATCTTTCCATGCATAATGCATCCTCTTAGTCCACGACGGAGATGACAAGCTGAATGTTTCCCAGGTCCCGTCAGCCAAGGGCAGCAACGGCAGTCCGATAAGGTGTTCCGTCGTATCACTGAGTAAATAATCGACCCAGACTTTGAGATGTGAAGCGGTCCATATCTCTTGATCAAAGGCGTGCTGGTAGGTGTCAACATTTCGAAGCAACTCGGTCCTGAATGTCTGAGGATCCACTTCTTTGAAAAGTCCTGGAGCTAAGCACATCCCGTAAATTCCGGGCGGAAGTCGCACTATTCCTGGAGACTTGAAAGTTTTGAAGGCCTTCGTCACCGCGGAGGGCTCATTTACCGAAACGATTGCCTCGTTGGGAGTTAGGAAGTGATCTGGGAGATATGAGCTCGTGAATACTCTTCGCGAAGTCGTCCCCAAATGCGACCCAGAATAAAGGGATTTGACAAGAACATTGTCTATCCCACTTGCGCCGGCTGTTTGGTCGGAGCCACCAGGCCACCAGTGGTCATTTTTGTGTTCTGTGTAGAGCAGTACCTCCATGAGGAAGAGGTATAGTGGCGGCATCATGTCAGCAAGAAGCCATCGATTATATCGTGTCTCGACATTCATGTAGTTGTCAAATCTGATGTTTCTCCTGTCTGGTGCCAAGATAAACGAAGCAGTCAAATGAACCGGCAGTCTTGTCGCCATCGGTAATGGGAGCGTGGTGAACAAATTGTGTTTTTCGCCACGCAGTACATTTGTACACGCGGCAAGACCAATAAGGATCGGTGAACGAAGTCGATGCTTCTCCACAGCTGAAGAGAAGTCACTCCCAAGCGGGCCCTCCGCGTCCGATAATGGAAGCTCAGCAGTACTGACCGTCCAATTGACCGACTTATGCTTCGCTCCGTGTCGAGACTCTATGATGACTCTGTGGGACCTGTAGTAGCCTTCAGAGTACGGAAGTTCGTTGCGATGAGCTGTCAAAGACCAGATCTCCTCGATTTTCCCCGATCTATCGCGGTAAGAAGCCGTTATGACATCCAACTTGGTAAACAAGAAGGACATCTTGGCTTCATGCCGATAGGGACCAACAATTTGTTCCCGTAAGTGAGAAGCTTGCTTTATGGACTGCGAATTCAAGATGGATGTTGCGGTTACATGCGACATATTCCTCAAGGGTAATCGGAAAAGGGTCTACGGGACGAAATGATAACAAGAGTGAGATAGATACTATAAACCCGTTGGAAAGTGCTTACGCCATGATAAAAGCTTGTAGAGCCTGCATGAAAGCCAAACAGACCATCGATTGAGGCGAGGTGGTCGGGATAAAGTCTGCAGTGGAAGTCAAGTCAGCCTGAGAACAACAAGGGTTGCCTAGTCAACTTACCGCGCGATCTGGTGTAATGGCAGGAGCATGACAGCCTTGTTTTCAAAGGGTTCGAAGGGAAGGCGAGTCTTGGTGGGATCAATAAATAAGACCCGGTCTCCAGATACCACCATAGCCATCTGGTATATATACATATGTTAACCAGGCGCGCAGGTGAGTCTATTATCAGACTCACTTCCGTGAAATGAAACATAGACAGGGCGCCTAAGCCGAATTGTCCGATGGAACGACTACTTCCTTTCTTGCCACCTACCCCGATATTGCACATGCCCTCGAAGTCCTTTTGTGTGAAAGTCCCGTTGTTGAACATGATCAGGGAAGGGCACGTCTGGAATATACTCAGAGATGGAGATAGGAGTTGAGATGACGGGGCTTCTTTCTCGTCCACAAGTATTTTAAACTCTGTCCCGCCGGCGTCCGAAGCATTTGCCAAAAATTCCGGCAATGTCTGTAGCTCCGTGTACTGTTTGAGAACATTTTGAATCCTTGTAGCGAGTTTTTCCTCCATGTCGTTTACTGCCAGATTTTGTAGTACAAGGGACTCGAGTCCTAAGAATCGTACCTTTAGCTTAGTAGCGAGCTCCCGGTCCATGTTACGATGAAGGATAGAAAATGTCCCCTCTTCAACGAGATAACCGCGATCTCCGACGTCGTTATAACGGACACGGTCAATTGGACGAAGATCTCCGGTTGTGTCAGGTACGATGATTTTTCCGAGATCATCATCACTCAGATTGTTCGTCGAGAGGGATCTGAGAATGGGGATGGAAGCGTCCACGACGCTCGTCGTCGACATGAAGCGGCGAGGCAATGATAGCAGCTCCAACAATAGGGCGGATTTCGATGGACTAATAAACAAAGCAAATAATACATCAAAATCCACGACCTCAAGGTTTCAAGTATTGCGTACTTACCTATCTGTGCAACCCATTCGTAAGAGTAAGCCTCGCGCCCGTTGTCGCAGCAGTGTAGATACTGCATGGAAACCCGGTACTCTGGTGGGTAGCGGAGTCAACATACCCCGAGAGGTTGCAACTAGCATTCCAGAAGATGTAGGAATCCACGACCTCGCGGTTACGGTCTTTTTGAGGGTATTTATTGTAGAATCACTGAGAGCGCGTGTGCCAAGCTCTTTGACGATGACCATGAGCCTCTCGAACTTTGAATCCGGGTCGCTCATCTCGAGGGTACGGCCGAATTGATCGATGAGTATGGGCAATGGCACCGGGTTGTCCCAACCCAGGCAGGTACGAAGCGATGATGGTATTACGATATCCTCCAGGACGTGATCGAATAGTTCACGGGGATGACTTGTGGAATCCAGGCATTGATCTCGTCTTTTGAGGCCCTGCTTTGTGGGCAGCCACGCCACATTAGCGATTTGCAAGCTAGAGCAGTTATATCGGGTACTCGAGAGAAGATAGAGGAGCTGAGTGGCGACCGGCGACGCGTCATTGGTCGCAACATATTGTATCCGCTCCTCGATCATGACTTTCGAGAGTTTATCTTGCATCAATCCCAGAGCACGTAGATGGTTGATCAGCTGTCGATCCTCAACGAGGGATACGGTCGGTAGACAATCCCTACTACCTGCAAACAACGAGGCCACAGTAGAGCCCGGATCGACAAGGTCCTTCGGGGAACGGACGCTCCCGTCTAGGGCCTGGACGAAGGGAGTCGCTTGTAAAGCAGCGAAAAGGCGCTTTGGAAGAGAATCACTGTTTTGCACCATATACTCGACCACGGCACATTGTATACCCTTTGGTTGCCGAATGAAGTGATCAAGAGCCATTTGAAGCACCTCTTCAGCACGGAGCGGGTGGTGATGCGGTTCCAGGTATTCGAGAAATCGACTCAGATCTACTCTAGCGCCGTCGAGATAGCTGATTCCGGATATATCTGGCAAGATACGCATGTCGACGACTCCCTCAACCACTGTGCTTTCAGGGATGCTTCCCGTACTTTCCGTAGCATGAGGGACGGAGGGTTTCAAGAGCGGGAAAATCGGTAGCCTACGCAGCGTGCCCCTCTGGCTTGCATTCAAAGGGCCATGCTTGTTACAGCTGGCCGGACCGCACCAGACGATGTGTTGCAGGATGGTATTGGAAACGGAGACATCAAGTCTTGTCGGGACTTCGGCATGCTCAAGGAGAGCATGGAGATCCTCTGCAGCCTGAATGGAAACGCAATCGCCCATGGCACGCTCAGCGAGCTCAGAGAATCCCAGTCGAACGAATGGGATCTGGAGGAGCTCGAGTGCTGAAAGCAATCGAGGATGCATCCCGATGGCTCGAAAGACCGATTTACCGATAGGCTTCAGACCGTGCTGAGTAGGAACGAGGCGGAGAGTTTGGTGTGATTTCAGAAGTCGTATCAAATCGTCTCGGAGGCTACAGCCCCTCATCCAATGCCAAAATGTCGTCAACCATGCGACATTAGATGGATCTTGGCCATTACCGAGACCAGCCGAGAAGGCCTGTAGGTAAGAGATGACTCGTTCGGGTGTGAGCAAGCACACATTGAGAGTTCTCGGGCCTTGGGTGCGTAGGAGTTGGGCGACGTGGGAAGGAAGATGATTCATCAAAATCGGGGTCTCTTCAAATCTTCCAAAAACGTCGAAATCGGCTTGATCCATAAGTGTATGCTGAGGAGAGCTGACTGCACTGGCGAGAGCAACATACTTCCCATCGGGCAGGAGGATAACAGGAAGGCCGATGATACAGGTGAGGTCCTGCGATGAGAGGAGATACTCCAGCACGATGGAGATTTCCATCTTGTCGAGAAGAGCTAGTTGAGATGTGGATTCCTAAGACGAGGTAGTTGGTGAGTAGGAGAGTCTAGCACTTTTTGAGATAGAAATCTCACCAGTAGATATTGATGAGCCGATTGAGGCGTCAAAAGCGTGTATTCATTCTTATCCAAAGCACGGAGAAGATCCGCGATATGAGAAGGTACGGGGCATATTCTCAATCCACCTTTACCTAGAGCACGGACAATGACATTCCCTTCCTCCAACGAGGTAACAAGAACGGAAGTCAAATCGGAGAACTGGCGGCTGGCAGACCTGGTGGACAATGCGACCGGCCAGACCTCAAAGCCTTCGGATGATATCACCGAGAGTAAGTCAGCAGCGAAGTGCTGCCAATTTGAATTTTCAATCGGTCTTGAGGGCGGCCATGCACGGAAGATATTCACTAGGCCATCGTTCTTGACGAGGGTAGGTAATAAGACAGCCAATGCTTTCGGCAGCATTTCTTTGAAAAGCAAGGCGTTCCACTTCACCAATACGCTAAAATATAGCCGTTACACTCTGCGAANNNCGAAAAGAGTACGTAGGATGTACGTACCTGTCCGGCCCTTGGACTCCCACCTCGCCGTCATTACGGAGATGTTGTCTTGATTGCGTCAACGCGAACGATGCGTGAAGATGGAAGGGAAAGCCCGTAGGCAGAGGAAGGGGAAGGAAAGTGAACAGCCTGCCAGACGTGTATTCCTCGGAAACTAACGACAAGGGGACGGCTACCTTGGTTTCTGGAAGGAGCTTGTGTCCGGAGAGCGTGTCCTCCACGGTTCCCAGATGCTCGACGAGAAGTTTGTTGGGAAAAGTTGATTGTATGACTCGCCAATGTCGTTCAACCGTCTTGCCGCCGAACTTCGTCGTCACCGTACACTTGTATGTAGAGTGTATTTCGTCTCCAACAGTCTGCGGGATTGGCGCGTCCCGTACTACTTGAGTTTCAGCGATCAAAGACTTGTTGCCATTATTGGCGACCTCATAAACCTCGATGGAGTGGATGCTCCGTAAAAAGAGCAATTCTATATCCATCTCTTCGGTCACAAAGTCGTCGAGCAGCGATCGGATAGTGTCGGGTTCGACGACATTGGTGCTGATTCTACTCTGAGGATTCGTTCGAAGAGGGAGACGGAAAACGGTCCCAGTGAAATCTTGATGAGGACCTTCTAGAATTGCATCGAAAGCCGAAAGCTGATCGGCGCAAGTCGACGCATGCTGCGTCAGATCTATCTTCTGCCCGCCCGACGCAGGGAATATCTCATGTTGCGGGTCAAAAATTGCGAGGGTCGACCCGGAGAGAACCTCTAAGTTATCGGTGATCTAATGGAAGGGTTTCACTTCTGTCCAATACATCCAACAGAGGGCACGTACATGGCAACAAGACTGCAGCCCAATTCCGAATTTCCCTATCTTTCTGTAAAATAACTCAGGCAGTGGCACGAGTCAACAAGGAAGAGACATACGAGGTATCGGTCCGCTTCGTTGACAAACGGACAGTCTGTAAGCCCTCCCAATCTGCCTCTGTGACTCTGGCATCGTTGTACGCCAGGAGCGCTGGACCTTGAGTGCCGGCTAGCTTTGGGTCGAAGAGAGACACGGTAGGATGGTAACGTCGATCCAGCACAAAGATCTGGGTTTCATTAAGTTTCATTGTATAGGTTGGGTGCAGCCAGCGCTAGGAGACACGAACCTGCTTCGATGCGAGAGCATCATCGGAATTCTGCAAAAACTCGCGGAAGATTCCAACGGAGAAGGGATACTCGTCGAGAATAGCGCGAATATTCGCAGTGGGATCGACTTTGTGTCCGAAATCCATGCTAGAGGATGATAGCGGGCTCTAGAGAGGAGAGGCTATCTCATAAGTACAGGCAGGTATATTAGCGCCTGCGAAGCTGAACACGTGTAGTTGCACCCTTGACCCAGAGCTTGAATAGACAGAGAGAGCAATTGCATTATCTACCGAGGAAATAAGGGACGAGTAGTGGCCAATGTCGGGACAAGATGTTGCAGTGAAGGTGGCCTCAGAGGAGCTTGTGTATTTTCCATCGCTATAGCCGACGCTGCCGCCAGGTGGTCTGTGCGTCGCTTACATATGGCACGTGCCGACACGCCCAAAAGCGACGCG
>CEMG01180287.1:246-22278 GCA_001179705.1 Baeospora myosura
AGTCTTACGTCTGGAGCCCCCTGATATTGATCTTTTGCCAAGAGTTTTTGCTGAAAGGCCCGTGGCTGCGTTGTGCTGTGGAGATAACTGGCGCAGTTGGCAGGTACTTGTTCTCACATCATTTAGATGACCTCCATACTTACTACGATTAATCACTGCGTGCTTTACTTAGAAGCGGGGAATACGGCCATTTAAACATGGAGATATACTTCAAACGGTTGTACCTTCTTGGCACTCTGTAGCCGACCTCATGATCACCGCCGTAGCTGCTCCGCCGGCCAGTGCCTCACTATAACGAATGCATATAAGTCTCAATCCATCCTGTCTTGTAAGTTTAGGGAGTTGGAGTGGGGAATGGTTTGCCCTTATGCGGCGGACAAGGACAGCACGAACGGACTGAAGACTCCGGTTTTTCAAGTTCTTTCGATCATCACTGTTCGTTTGTTGAGTAAAAGCTCATTCCGAGATATGTACCGTCCATGAAAAGGTAAGAGATGCCTTGTACCTTGTCGACGAAGTCCAACTTCGCAGTGTTTGTTAACAGACGGCTTCAGGATTGTTCAACGCTCGAATCTCACAAACTTCGGCCTGTCGTGGTGAAACTCGAACCCTCATTTGGCGCAACTGGCGAACATCGGTCGCGGCTGTCCTCGTTAGCTGACCATGGATTTGAGGTCCTGCGATCTCCTTTAGATCTCTTCGTCGATGGCATCTTATTCTGCAAGTCTGGAACCTTGCGGCGGCCACTTGTACTGCCCGTGAGAGTCCAGATCGTTCAAAAATCTAGCCTCCGGTGCCGTCCCATTGGCATATTCCCAACCGGTGTGCGAGTCATTGAAATTGGACCATCCACTGTGATGGGAGATGATGCATTACCTTGGACCGTCAAAACTACCCAGCTGTATGGAGCTGTACCGGTGCCAAGAACCGAAACCGGTTGCACTTGAAGCGGCACTAGGAGGAGAATGACTGCAAGAGCACACTTGTTTCAATGGGGCTTTCAAGATTTCCCATCTAGCTTGCGTGTCCACGCTCTGCTTCGCCGGCTGGTATAGGTACCAGGTGGTATGCAGATCGTATCAAGACATATCCGGTACTTGGGATCCATCCAAGACAATCGATACAGTAGTCACTGCTGCACTACCCAAGGATTCCCCACCAGGATATCGTTATGTTCCTAAATTTCTAGGAACATAGTTGACAAATGAACAGGGACCTTTGACGTGACAGCATCGCTTGGAGCAACACGTACTCAACGCAGACAACTTTGCAAGGGTGCGTTATTTGTGCACTCCCTAATAGATTTTTTGGGCTACCGTGAAACATATAAAAGCCCTCCCCGAAGTACGGTAAGAATAAGGCAACCTCTACAAAGATGTTCCCATCGTCCCTCACCGTCTTCTTCGCCGTTCTCCTCCCTGCGTTTGTCCACGCCGCCGATGTCAATGTTGCCTTCAACATCGACAATTCAGTGGTTGCTCCTGATGGCTTCTCGAGAGCTGGAGTCATCGTCAACGGTGTCTACCCTGGTACTCTCATCCAGGCCAACAAGGATGATACCCTACACATCACGACGAATAATCAGCTCACGGATTCAACGATGAGGTGCGCATCTATGACACCTTGCGACATATGATGCCTGACTTTTCATGTTTCCCTTCAGACGTAGTCTTACTATCCATTGGCACGGGCTGGTAAGACTTGCCAGTTCACTCGGAAGCACACAGTCACTGATCTCGACTCTTCACAGTTTCAAGTCAAGACAGCATCGGAAGACGGACGTCAGTGTTCTTGTCTCAAAAGCACTATGAGCGCCAATCTGATCTGAGTTTCTCACAGCTGCGTTCGTCAACCAATGTCCGGTCTCACCTGGGCATAGCTACACATATGACAGTAAGCCTGCTTCAGCATCCTTTCGAATTTGACCTCATCCAAGAATTAGTACCGCTCAACGGCCAAGCCGGAACATATTGGTATCACAGCCACCTATCGTCCCAATACGTCGACGGTCTTCGCGGACCCCTCGTCGTCTATGGTTTGTCGATGGCATCATTTGCACCTGTGAAGACACTCTGACTAATTTGTCAATAGATCCAGTAGATCCTCATCTGAGCCTATACGACGTGGATGATGCAAACACGGTAATCACTTTAAGTGACTGGTATCATCTTGTGAGTAATCTGAATTCATCCGCTGGTTTTACGGTGACTTACATGCTCCCAGCCCGCGATTGGAATTGAAGATACCTATCTGAACACGGGTAATCATCATGAACCGGTTTGCTTTCCACTTGCACGAGTGTGTTCATGGCATAGCTCATATGTGACTTGGCTCAGATTCCTGATAGCGGTCTCATCAACGGGAAAGGACGATACGTTGTGAGTTCCATTGATTCTCTCAATTGAAATTTACCTAACACAAGTGCAGAAAGGACCTGCCGTTGATCGTGCCAGGATCAATGTCGTCGCCGGAAAACGCTACCGTTTCCGACTAATCAACACTTCGGCTTACTCTGGTTTTACATTCTCAATTGAGAACCATCCCTTGACAATCATTGAGGTGCGGGGTCCGTTCATTCCTGAAGGCGTGCAAAGATCTAACCCTTCTTCCGAACATCCATAGGTCGATGGCGTCAACCACGTTCCCCATACTGTTGATGGGCTGGATATTTACGTGGGCCAGAGATATTCTATCATTGTCAATGCGAATCAAGCCGTCAAGAACTACTGGATCCGCGCTCCGATGGAGCTTCAGCATTCTTCCGACAACAAAAATTGTACGCTCATGTGTTGCTTTTCTTATCTGTGCCAGATATTGAACCTTTCTGGCAGTGGACACTGACGATGTGTACGCTGTCTTACATTACGAAGGCGCACCTGCTGCAGAACCCACCACCAAGGCAAAGGCCAGTGCAGGAACACTCTTACAAGAGAGCGATCTCCGTCCTCTAGACAATGCACCTGCACCAGGCGGCAGCGGGCCCGCTGATCGAGTCATTGACCTTAACTTCAACCGTGGCACTGTCGGCGGAGAGCTTGAGGTATGCCCTATTCGTTCATTAAGCCACGCACATTTCTGATAGCCAACACAGTGGACCATCAATGGTATCAAGTACGAGTCGCCCGATCTACCTACATTGCTAAACATCATGGCCAATGGATTCACCACTGAATCCCAATTCACGACTGCTGAGCATACCTTTGTGCTAAATCACAACGAAGTTGTTGAATTGGTTATTCACGGCTCTGCTAACGGTGCGTTGTCAATTATCCTAGAACTATTGGGAAAAACTGTGCTGACTCTATTCGTATTCGTGACTGCTTGCAGGCCATGTCCAGTCAGTGATATCGCAATCTTCTTGTCACTGAGACTAATCTTTGAGTGTTCTACCAGCCCCTTCCATTTGCATGGCCACGCGTTCTCCATCATCCAGGGACGAGATGGCCCACCAAATTATGTGAATCCCCCACGCAGAGGTATGTGCGACGTGTCCTCCGGGTGGTAATTGATCTCACAACAATAATTTCCCCACCATAGATGTTGTCGGTGTGAAAGGTTCGACAGTCATCATTCGATTCAAAGCCGACAATCCGGGTCCGTGGTTCTTGCATTGCCATATAGGTCAGTGAGATTTGCCTCCGTCAATCGATCGCACGCTAAACTGAGATTGCCCACCTGTCAAGACTGGCACTTGGAGGCAGGCCTTGCGGTGGTGTTTGCAGAGGCTCCCAACGAACAACGCACTGGACCCACAGCGCAGATCATCAAGCAAGAGTGGCTTGACTTGTGTCCGATCTACCAGGCCCTCCCCCCGGCACTCCAGTAGATTACGAATTCGCAAACTTGTCGATGCCTCGTTAACTGTACCAATACTTTCGTCTCAGGGATGTTGTGGTTGAACATATTTATTGGTGGTTGATCTATAAGATACAAGTTTACAAGTGGAAGACATCATTTACACGACACGATTGCGATCGTGAGCGCTATGCAATCTAGAGCTTTGTTATGGATGGCGCAGACGGTGGCAAGCCCTCTGCATAGTTGAGCCGTTGCATGGCGGGCCAAGGTCCGTCGCCTTGCACAGACTCATTTCCTCTGCCGGTGATCTGGGCGTTGCGGTCCATCATGATAGCGTGCACCTACATGAAGAAAGATTAGCACATGTGCTACAAAAGACAAAAGGTTCTAACCTGCATACGGAGACCATGCACGTTCGCCTTCAATGACATGACCTCCTCATTGAGTCTCAGAGCCTCATTGGTAAGCGCGATGTCATTACGACGACCCAGAGACTCTACTGAGGCCGCCACAGTCACTAGCGATTCCCTAAGCCCGCCTAAGGTCCCTTCTAATGTCGTGCTGAGGTTAATTGGAGCTATGCTGGTCTGTGCAATAGGACGAGCACCCGGGTTCGAACCGTAACTCGTACTAGCATCCCAGTTCTGTGGCATACTCGGCGAGGGCCGGTGGCTCGGTCTCCAACCTTGGGCTGCCGGAGGGCTGCTGTGATCTACGGTGGGTCTGCTGTAAGGGGAGAAGGCTGCTGTCTCTGAAGGGAAGTAGGAGGCGAGGATGTCGGGTCTCCCGGTGTTCGACGGACTTGAGGTATCATATGGCGACGGAGAAGAGAGGTATTCGGGCGCATGGAAATACGGCTGTGAGGTCGAAGCACTCGCAGGTTGGACATCAGAAGGAAGCTCCGACGAGACACCATGGAACCGCATGTGGGGGTCGGGAGCTCTATACCAAGGACCGAGAACCGATTTCGCGACCTGGAGTTCATTCGTTGATCTTTGGAGTAGACCCTCCAACGTGTCGACCTTGTGCCTCAGGACGAGGTTCTCCTCTTCAAGGCTCGTCATTCGGTTTCTGTTGACCACAAAGAAGCCTTTTATCTTCTCGTATGCGCAAGATGAGATGTGGGAAGGCACGGATGCCCTGGGACCCTCCCAAGAGCATCCATGCGAGACATGATCGCAGGAGATAACGAAGTCGGGGCAGGTTGTATTATGAACTGACGAGAGAGACCGAGGGAGTTCCTCAGAGCAGAATTCGCAAGTGTACGTCTGCGATGAGCATTCTGCGGCGTGGTTCTGAACCAATACACGTCAGAGAAGCTCAGCGCAGGAAGGGGCGGAGTCCAGAACTCACCTTGTATTCGGTGGCCTTGATCTCAATGCCACAGTCCTCGCATTCCGTGGTCTCATAAGCACAACGATGCGTCTCCACATCCTTGCGAAGGATGGTCTGCTCGCAATCTCCCACGGGGCAAGGAACCTCGGCGTATGAACAGGAATGTTCGATATGTACTGTAAGCAGCTGGCGCTGGCACGTATACGTGCAGCCGGAGGTGTTGTTTGAACACTCTACTATCAATTCATCGACAAGCTGCAGCCCATCAGGATACGTGCATGGGAGAGACGTCAGAATGTGGACTCACCGAACGAACAATTGGACTAGCGGGCAAGAGATCGTCGAGAGTCAACGGCGATCGATCAACGGGGCACTGCGGCGAGTGAGATAAAGCTCTAATAATGCATGTATTGCAGAAGCTATGCGAGCAGGTGCGAGTGGTTACAGGATCCACAAACGGATTGCTGGAGATGACTCAGTTCAATGCCAATTGAAAGCAATTTGGACACGCACCGACATATGCAGCAGACCTATAGGAAGAACATGAGACTACTGGATAAAAGAACAGCAAGATGGACATACGAGATTGGAATTGGGCGTGTCGGCGTAGTTGTATGAAGCCATGCTCCGGGATGATCTTCGCGGCTACGTTCCCGCATTAGGCCGCCAACGAGGTTGACCACTGACGACGACATCTGTCAACACAGTTCAAGGAATTTATTACTCTGCCTTAGGCCCAGGGAGACTAACATATTCTGAGATTCGGTTGTAACCCGTACATGTTGCCAGGACTCCCGCATTGATCTATGTTCCACCTTAACTTCAAGCCCTTGGATCATGACCACCACCATCTCCCGCCCGACGAATACCGCTGATATGATCAAGCATCATGATTGTCATGGAGGCTTGGAGCTAGTCTATGGGTTTCAGATACCCTATAAATGGCCTCTGGGTTTCTGTTCTGTTTCCTTGCTCTGGCTAGCCCTCCACCTCTCCTAGTCATTCCTCGACAGCACTTGTAGATCAAGTCGCAACCCCAGTCAAACCTCAGTCAAGTTCACGCCATGATGCTCACGACCGCCAGATTCCCGACCTTCTTTTTGATTCTTACCCTTGGCCTCACGACAGTCCATGGAGCGCCTATTCCCGGTAGTTCGTATTTTGTGACGATCCTCTTGTGCTATATGTACTGAACAAATCTCAGTTGGAAATGCCATTCAATCGGTCATAAATGAATTGAATAGCAGTGAAGCTGGATCGAGTACAACCTCGAGCGTCAGCACGAGCACAGACTCCGCATCAAGCACATCATCCGACAGTGCTTCCGTTACAACGACTACTCCCGAGTCTAGCGCCACAGACAGCTCTTGTGAGTCTCTTGACACCTGCGTTCAATTTGTGCAGACATAACTCATCTGGATTCGTATATCATAGCGTCGTCCTTATCCGGATATGTTACCCTCATATCCTCGATAGGCGGTGATCAAATTACGCTCGCCTCTTCTGGATCAGTCACCTCTTTCGGCGGCTTCACGTATACGGTCGCAGCCCCAAGCGCTTCTGAGACAGCTACAGACTCTGATTCGGACTCAGACTCGGGGGATGATAAATCCACGGATGCGTCTTCCACGCCCACCGACTCTGCCACATCCTCTGACCCGTCGTCGACTGACTCTTCTTCGACTGACTCTGCCTCTGCTTCGCAATCAAGCACAAGCACTGGGTCTAGTACGGGCACTTCATCCGCCACGTCGTCGAGTAAAACACAAACCAGCACATCATCAACGTGAGTTTCATGGTTTCAACACTTATAAATTTCAGCCCCCTTTAAGCTTAATATCTCATCTAATCTACCGCGTTTCAACTTTCAGGATACCAAACGCCGCGGTTGTCGCAATGCCTATGTTGTTCTCGTCTTCGACGGGGGTGGGACTGTCCACTGTGGTGATTGGAGTGCTTGCAGGCGCATTTGCTGTCGGGATATAATGACTAGTAGAGACATGGAGGACAGCTGGACTGTTGTAGGATGTACGCACCAATTAATCTTGGTGTTCTTTTATTTTCGACCATGCCAGCACAGTGGTATCAACGTCTCATCCGTTACATCCAAGTATCAAGTACTACCTATCGGAAGCAATCTCGAAGACTTCAAATTCAACGTTGCTTCAACGCTATTGATATTCCCCCACAGGCAAACTGAAGTAGTGGAAGAGGAATCCTGGGCGCATTGTGTCTTTTATCAAAGTGTGAATTTCGACTTGAGTACTTCGTGGGCTTATGGACTGCGAGCAGACAGCATGGTCTTCAAGTTTGAATCCGAGAGCCTGCGAAGTACGTCATGACGGTTGTTTGGCTCAGGGATCTCCAATATTTGGTCGGTCGGCCGTCGGGCCGACACTTTCACTGCCGTACCGACGGACGCAAAGTTCATTCTATCCTTGACTCGGACCATGAATTGGTTTTTCGGCTATCTCAAGCTTGACTGAGCTCAATACAAACAATGTCGTCTCAAGAAGAGGAATCTCTTGAGATCAAGAATCACAAGAAGCGCAGGTTAACGGGTGCTTGTGATGTCTGTCGAAGAAAGAAAAGTATGTCAAAAGTTGAAACCAAACTTCTCGCGTAGCACGAATACAGAATACTATGCTGACGGATTCTTCGCAGTAAGATGTGAGTAGATTATGAATTCTGAAATTACCCTTGACTCCACCGATATCTGCAACTTTGCCATGCAGGCGACAGTGCCAGATTTCCCGGGAATCAATGCTCCAATTGTATGGCGTCTAGTTCGGAGTGTACTCACGGGGATCCAGTCAAGGCAAGTTCCATTTCGTATATTCCATGGTATTCTAATCAAGAAAAAACACAGAAACGGGGTCCCAAGACCGCGTTCGTCCAGTTCTACTAGGAGTACTCAAAACATGGCTGAGATGTCTCTCGATAGCAAATATGTAGATATGCTCGAGAGGCGCATACAGAAGCTCGAAGACATGCTTCGCAAGGCACGCATCCCTGTATCCCTGTTTCTATGTAACGCTGGCTCATCACATAGCATGCACAGTTGCAACCGGACATAAATCTCGACTGGGGGGAATTGCTGGCGGAGGAGGCGCAAACACCCTCAATCCCTGAGGCTCGCAAATCGAACCTGTCCACCACTTCAGACTCCCTGTCTGGGGACGAAGATGACTCTCCCCTCCCGCACATCGCAATTACTGAGCACATGAAACGGCTGCAAATAGACAGGGAAGATGGCGGTGTATTCCTTGGTGCTTCCAGTGGCTTCATGCTTATAAAGGATGCGATGACTCTCAAGAGTCAGTATACTGGAGAAACGGATTCCGGTGGCTTCAAGCGAACGCAATACTGGGAATCAAAGCCGGTGCGTCATTATAGGGACATTTCATCATCGTTGCGCGACGCTGAGTCGCTGAGTCGCAGTGGGAACTGTGCATTGAGGCTGGGGAAACCTCTGGTTATGAGTTTCCCGAACCCGACCTATTGCAATCCCTGATTGGAGAGTATTTCGCTCATATTCATGACATCTTCCCTTTGTTCCATGAGCCCACATTCAGGGCATCCGTGGACGAAGGACGGCACTTTCGAGATGGCCAGTTTGGGTCGACGGTGCTCCTGGTCTGCGCCATTGCCTCCCGGTATTCTGATGATTCTCGCGTCCTTCAGGACTGCTCAGGATCCGAATTATTCCGGGGGTGGAAATGGTACAATCAGGTCCGGATCTTGAGATCACGGGCCTTATTTAGCAAACCCACATTATACGACTTACAAGTCTGCTGCGTACGGATTTCTCAACCGATCATTTCAGCACCTACTCCGTCTTACAAAGTTTCCAGCTTGCAGGAATGTTTACCTCTGGTACATCGACACCTGAGCCGAGCTGGATTCTAGTTGGTCTGGGCATCCGCCTCGCTGAGCGGCTTGGTCTTCACCGTCGGAAGCCGGCTGGGTACAGACCGACATTCGAGGATGAACTCAAGAAACGCACCTTCTGGTCGGCATCTCCCTCATCTCCTACTTCATTGGCCTGAGATTTTGTAGGGTACTGATCACAATAGATCGAGCGCTCAGCGCAAACCTTGGTCGTCCCACCGCTAACCGAGAAGAAGAGTGCGTGTACATTTTCCTCTTGATCGTCTGCTCCTCCTGGCTAAGCCCTATGAAAGCTTCGATCTGGATCTGCCTCTTCAATGCGACGACGAGTATTGGGAAGTGGGTGCTGACTCGGTTGCAACCTTCAACCAGCCTTTTCATACCCCCTCTCGCATCGCATTCTTCAACCACTATATATGGCTATCCAACATCCTAGCCTCCGCGCTGAACACGCTGTACTCAATTAAGAGGTCAAAGGTTCTTTTTGGCCATGTTAGCAACCGACGAGAACAAGAGACCGTAGCAGAACTTGACTCATCCTTGAACAGTTGGCTTGATTCGGTCCCTGATCATCGTAAGTGTTGAAGTCGCTCAATCTCATACCTTGTTCAATGATAACCCGGCAGTGCGGTGGGATCCTACGAGGGAGGATCTTGCATTCTTCAAACAATCTGCGATGCTCTACAATCTCTACTATACTACCCAGATTCAAATACATCGCCCTTTCATTCACAAGCCTTGCCCGTTGACCTTTACGTCGGTCGCCATCTGTGCGAATGCTGCTCGTTCTTGCAGCCATATACTTGATGCCCACGTTTCGCGTGGGGTTGGGGTACTGCCACCGACATTGGTAAGAAAAATATATATCCCACAGCTGAATCTAAATTGTTGGGTCTTCTTCTGTAGCTGGCTGCCTTCGTTTCGGGCGTGGTGTTACTCCTGACGCTTTGGGGTAAACGACTCGGACCCGGAAATCCTAGTACTGGCAGAGAATTGGCCGATCTTGCTAGTTGTATGAGAATGCTCAGCTTGGCAGAGAAACGGTGGGACCTTATCATGTATATTTGCCCGCTAGCTAAATGTCCAGTACAGCTGGCAAATTGCTGGACGATTGTGGTAAGTAGCTTCCCGGAGTTGAGTATGGCGTTGTGAACTGATATCAATCCAGGGATATGTTACATGATCTGTCCACCGTCAAAGACATACCCTTATATCAAGACAATACGATGTCGAGAAAGCGGACGCGCAACACTGAAGCGCCTGGGTCATCAGTCTCATTCTATACGGCTGCAGGAACCTCTTTTACAGATACCGATCCCATTCATACCCAGTTTTCGGGAATAGAGACTGTAGTTCACTCCGAGGATCTCTTTACCCAGCCACCTTCTATTCCTGTTGACCGACTACCCGGGAACATGTACGGCGACAATGGATTCTACGCGGACGCCGTGCCAAGCGTTCCAAATTTGGTCCACCTCCTACCACCCCATAATGGCGTGCAGGTGCAAGATAACTATGACTTACCCCAAGGTCTCGGTCAATTCCCGGAAATGAGCAGTAATGCTGACAATCTTGACCCTCGTAACAACTATACTTCTGTCGGTGTCGATGATCCTCACCATCCCCAATCAATTGACTCAAGTATGGACATGAGCTCAATCGGAACAATCAATATGTGGTCAAGCGTACCAGTTGGATTTGAGTATGTGGTTCTATCTGAGGTCCTACCGCGATGTGCTGTTGTCGTTGCTTATCCACATCTTTTTTTCCTTACATTTCAGTTTACAAGACTGGGGAGCGTTCATCACCAGCATAGATGGCCAAGACCTTTTTCCGGAAGATTTTTCAGAGCCAGGTTGAAGAGGGGGACAACTCATCGCAGCTTAGGCTGCAAGTTTATACACAAGACTGCTGACGACCGTACTAGTAATATCGGAGAACTGCTCTCCCCAGAGTCTACGATAATCAGCCGCAGCTTGAATATATCAGGCTTGACCTACATGTGCTGGCCGCTGGACGCCCGTTTATCAGCTGCCGCACTTCAGGTAGCGATATTACAATCCTGAGTCTCAGGATTCCGAAGTCGGAGTCAGGAAGTGGACTAGATCATGGAAGATTATTACTTTTCTATACCAATTCACACGCGTCCACCAAAAAAAAAGATTATTACTTTATCCGGGGTGTGACGTCACAAAATACTGATGTATTTCAAACGGTAGCGTTCACTATAGTATATAACTCGAACCTGACTCGAACGTTCACTGTACGTGCACTTCGGCGATGTCTGCACTTTCATTGAACTCGCGAATGCAGCTTTCATCTGGTGCGATGATCTCAGCGCTAAATGAAGATAGCCAGTACGACTGATGTCTCTGGCAGGTCATTTCATGCCCTTGCTGGGATTTGGTGTTTACCAAAATTTCAATACAAAATCCTCTGTGCTGGAAGCCCTGCGAGCTGGCTACAGGTAGGCAACAAATAATCTTCGCTGTTTGAACGACATCCACTTGATATCTAGGCACATCGACTCCGCGCAAGCCTATAGGAACGAAGCAGAAGTCGGCGCGGCGGTGCTCGAATCCGGTCTCGATAGAGCAGATGTATTTATCAGTGTGTTCAGTGTTTCTTGCGACGATTACTATATGCTCACTGACTCTGATTACTCTTTGGACATCTGAAGCTACAAAATGTGCTACCAAATCTCATGGCTATGACAGTACATTGAAAGGCGTTGATGAATCATTGAAGAAATTCCAATTCGGTACGTCTTATGGTGCAACCCTGGCCCTCGCCTCATGCCAGTAATTCCAAGTACTGAAGCTTTAGGATAGACTACGTGGATCTGTTCCTCATCCATGATCCTTTCTCCGGTACCGAACGTCGACTGGCTACTTACAAAGCTCTACAGGAGTCCAGAAGTGCGGGGAAGATCAGGACTGTCGGTGTTTCGAACTAGTACGTGTTCGACTCCTCCAATCGGCGAAGTACTTACTATCAAGATTCTCCGTGTCCGCAGTGGGATCAAACATCTGGAAGAGATAAAGAATGCCGGGTTCGAAATGCCAGCGGTGAATCAGATAGAGGTACGTACGCAACACATAAGCTATCGACATGGGCCTCAGCGTTCTGGCTCCGTTCCCCATGGGTAGATACATCCGTTTTGCCAGCAGCGTCCGATCGTGGCATATTGTAAAGAGCATTCCATTTTGGTACAGGCCTACTGTCCAATCATCCGAGGAAAAATGGACCATGAGGTCATTCAATCAATAGCTGCCAAGGTACATAATACAAGAATTCGTCCCAGTGTGGCCACTCCATTGATCCAACCGATATATTACTCCCTTCAAGTATGAACGCGACGCAGCCCAGGTCCTCATTCGCTGGTCTCTCCAAAAAGGGTACTTTCCCTCTGTTAACCAATTCGAAACGTGCTTCTCATCCCCCTACTTCAGTTTTGTTCCCCTCCCGAAAAGCGCCACACCGGCGCGCATTCAGTCCAACGCCCATGTGTACGACTTTGAGTTGGGCGACGAAGACATGAGGAGGCTCGACGCGCTGGACCGTGGTAAGGAAGGCGCCATCAGCTGGAACCCCGTGGACGCAGATTGAGGGACAGGAACTTGGAGAGTAACGTCACATCCAATAAAACATGAATGGAGATATGTAAACTAATTCGCCACAAATTCACAAGGACTGCGGAGAGCCCATGGCGATCTTGGGAAGCGCTGCCTTGCAGATATTATGGGCTGGTATAAATCTAAAATCTTGCTCCGACTCGGTGATCTGTTTATGGTTGAGATGGCTGACTTCACTTCTTTGGAGTTTGCGAGTTGGCAGGACCACCTCAGTAGTGCAATTTAGCAAGTGATCCTCGAGCGCTTAACGGGATGACCGGGCATCCGTCGTAACGCGTTACTATGTATCATCGACCAGTTACAGGGACCCTTCGCTTATGTTATCGTGAACTTCTCTCGCAAACACACGATCGCGATGGACGAAGCTGCGAAGCAGGATTCAGGAAGCTCCCTTTGATCCGGATAGCTTTCTTCAGAATCGACTTTGACCGGAGCCTGCGTACAGATTGTCATTGACGATGCCGCCAAGTCTTTACGCGAGATTTACTTTTGGATGCATCCTGCGGAATGTCGTTGGTACCGGCCAGAGAAGACGTTTAGCAAAGCTCACGACACCATTCAGTTGCGATGACCTTGTGGTAGGTTTGATAATGACAGGGGAAAGTCTCCAAGTTTCGTATCATTACGAGAGTGTAAGAAAATCTCTCCCTCGAGCTCTGATTATCTTGTCAACATCACCATGGGATCCACTACACAAGTAAATTGTAGAAGATACCCTCGGAGGCCTGTACTTTCCCCGGACCGTGTCGCAAGGCCATCAGGGGGTCAGCAGGCTGCAGGCACGTCCGTATGGCCGCCAAACCGCTCCCCTCGCGAGAAAATTCATGGACATTCTGGATCAGTGGACGTTGGTTACATCAAACACTGTATTATATTTGATATGACGAGGACAACAACAACATTAACCGAGAAGTTTCTACTGTATAGGAGTATGTGAGCAGTTGCTATACGAAGGACTGAAGGAGCGAAGCAAATTTAGCTAGTGAGGGATTGTCGGATATTCAGAAAGTGGGTCCCACTGTAACAGAGGTGGGTATTAAATGTACATAATGTTAACAAAGCCCGAGAATTGCAAGGAAAGTATGTGTTAGGGACGCAAAGTGGTAAGGTACAGAAGTGGAAATCCAAGAGATAGTGACTTATTGACAGCAGGTATTGAAATGATTGTAAGGTATAGATGACGGACAGCAGCAAATTGACAACGGAGGGTGAATCAACAGGAATCATGTGTAAGTGGCAGAGAATTCGGGGTTGTTAGGGAGGGTAGCGTTGATGGCTGGTGGGACTGAAGAGTTACCGTAGGAATAGAGGTCAGGTGGGTGGGCGAATTCTCCGGAGGTAGCAGAACCGACGTTGTCGCGGGAGTAAGTGACATCAACAGGGTAGATGTCTGCAGACGAAGGGTAGGAGCCTCCGTAGTCACCAGAGGCTGGAGTGTGATTGCCTGAAGAGGAATCGTAGGAGGTGTCTACCGGAAGACTGGTCGTATCAAGCGACGGTCCATAGTGGCCGCCGTAGAAATACGGAACGCGGTGAGAATCATTCGCCGCGTCGACTACTGGGGGATCAGAATGGTGACCGTACAGAATGCGTCCATCTTGCCCGATCTAAATTGTTGCATGATCAGGAAGAAGTCAGATAAATGCAAGAAAGAGCATGCTCACATGGTCCGCTTTAGTCTGCAAGGCGTACGCCAACTCGCTTGTCAGAGAGACAGGTATCCCTGAAGAGCCTCCCTCATTGACCGCTGTACTACCAGCAGGAGATACCGTCGTAGGAGACGGGTAGGTGCTCGTGGCCTCATTCTCACTCGGAAGGTGCGGGAGGATGCCCTCCTCCGGTGATGAAAAAGGGTTGTGATGCCCAGTCAGACCGTTGACATCCAGGCCTGGGATGAACGTCCCGTCACTCGAATAACCTCCGCCGCTGTGACAAAAATCAGACGCAAGAACAAAACGATTTGGAAAGATAGGTACCAAGAATCCACAAGACTATGACCAGGGCTTAGGTCGTAATCGCAGCTTCCGACGTCTGAGTAGTAGGAGGTACTTGTGCTGCTCGCAATCGAGGCAAGTGAACCAAACCTTGAGTAAGGGTCGTAGGAGGCAGAAGTGCCCTCATCCTCCGTATCAACGACATACGTGCTAGAATCGGGCGAATTACGCTCACTATCAGAGCATGGGGAGGTCAACGAGGACGACGTGCTGGCAACACCGAAGGAGAACCCAGGGGATGGAAGGGGACCGGGTCCAGGTGCAGATACGATCCGCGAAGAGAACGCGTAAAGGTTGCTGTCGGGAAGAGAAGCTCTCACGCTGTGGCTGTGGTAGGACGACAGTGGTGAGGGAGACGGTGAGATAGGAATGCCAGTTGGGGAGTATCTGAACGCGCGCGAGTCCATCGAAGAGTGTCGAGGGTGATATGTCCCGTGGTTGGGCATCGTGATCGAGTGTGACAACTCTGGACGGCGAGGGGAGGTCCGTCCGAGGTGGTCGAGTCCGTCTGAGTACAAAGATGGGCGGGGCCCATAGAGTACCCGGTTCTTGTCTCTTGCAAGACGAGCATACGGATTTGAAGCGAGCCTGAGTAGACTGGCATCTACCGACAGACGTCGCGCAAAAGGGTCCATATGACTTGGAGAGGCAGTCTCAAATGAAGAGTGCCCCAGCTCCAGCGCTGGTAGTGATCCACGACGCACCAGGTGCGCTTCACTGTGGTTGTCCAAATGCCCCATATAACCTACGTCATCTGGGGTTACAAGAGGCGAGCTCTGCCAGGAAGCGGCGGAGGAACCATCAGTTATGACATGAAGTTGTGGTGGCGGCGAGGTTCTGGCGGGGCTTGATGCCTCTGACTTTGGCAGATTGCGCGAAAATGGGACCTGCTGTGGAGACACCGAGCGAGCGTCCCCCTCTGGAGAAGGAGATGCGTTGCGAGACGGCTCATTCTTGGAAGGTGACTTTTTACCGGCAACCTTCGAGGCCTTACCCTTTTCCTTGGCTCGACTGAGGACAGAAGTATACCGTGTCAGTAAACCATCCAATCAAAAATTTCCGGAAGACCATACCGATTTTGAAACCACACCTAGCAAGGCGAAAATCGAATAAGCGAACGATGAGGGGTGGCAAGGTTGAAATTGACGTACCTGTACACCTCTCGATGTCATGTCAAGCTCTGCTGCGAGCTCATTGCGCAGAACACCGTTTGGCTTGGTGTCGCGTTTGAAGATGGATTCGAGTCTCTTAAGCTGGGCGCTGGAGGTTCTTTTACGATGCTTGACCTCGTTGGGGACGTACGGGAGGAATGCGTGATCGTCCGCATCCATGGAAGGGACCCGAGGCTTGTCAGACCGATAGTTCATGTTTGGATAAACGCCCAAGCCCGTACGAGGACGCTGCTGTTGACAGACGCGAGATATATCTTGCTGTGGGCGGTAATGACGAGGAAGAGACGAAAGAGAGTGAGAATTGGACAAGTGGACGCGGGGAATCATAGCTGTGGGATTAAGTAGGAGAGATAAACGGCACGGGATACAGAGAAGTGGGAATCAGAACATGGAAAGGAGAGACGAAGAGCGAAAATAGCGGCGAAACTGGTTCAAAGGGAGAAGATGCAGGGTCAACCCCGACAGTATCTGCCTGCAAAAAGCCCCGGCCGTTGCCAGGAACAGTAAAAGCTCTGGGAAAAAAAGATGTCAAACGAATGTTGTCGAGGACCAAAACAACCGCTTTTGGTCTAGCTGTATTTTCTAGGCGCTGAAGATGGTGTGGAGAATCTGGAGATGTGGTTGAAAGGAAAGAGTCGAGTCGGCAATTTTTCAACCTGTCACTCCAGAGCTTCGCGGGATCCCTGATGTCGATGCTTGTTACCATGAGCATCCTTGACGCCTTGTGGCTCTCTGCTTCTCCATCAGACGGACACATAGGCATAGGCATAGTATTATTCAAGACATATAAAAAAAGACAATCCAAGACGGCTAGCAATGCAAGGTATATGTAACACAATGGGTGGGGGAATCGACGATAGCAAGATGATGGGGCGTACATCTAATGTGTGGTGGTCATGAGTGTAATAAATGAATAGGATAAAGAGTAATATGTAAAAATGTCAACGGGCCAAACCAAGCCATTCCAATCAGTCCGTGCCCAAAATGTTGAATTGAGACCACAACTCCGGCTGTGAGATCACAAACCAGGGTCCATTGCGCCACCAATTCGATGATCCAAGATCTCCTCAAGGAAGCCCGGGGAAACACTGGCCAACGGGGAAGCTGCGAAGACTGGGGTGCCATGCCGTTTAGCAGCAGCGTACGTGCGCTCCATGTTTGCCCGTGCTCGAGAAACCACGGGATGCGAGTAAATCTGGTGGACGTCGATGCGAAGCGACGGCTCCGTTCGCATCATCTGCCGAATTAGGTCAAACAATTCCGGACTGTCATCCAAGTCGACTTGCTCATAATTCTCCCTTCGCAGCCGCTGCCAGGCTTCACCTCTGAAGATGCCAGTCAGACCGATGACTTTTATAACCTTGTCGTAAGCGGAGAACTCACTGGTCAGGAACTACTATGTTCGAAGCTGTCTCCAAGATCGTCATGCCAAAGCTGAGTTGAAGTTGACGTGAGAAAAGATCAACACCGGTTGAATCGCGCGACTAACCTGAACACATCTGCAGCTTTGCCGTATTGGCCTTGAAGGACCTCCGGAGCCAAGTATAACTTATCCCCTTCCCGTTCAAAACTGCCGGCGGTAAGAGCACCTGCGGATGGCTGGTGACTGGGTCGGGGCCACAACGATGCCATCCCAAAGTCACCGATCTTGAATCGACCTTCGCCATTGACGAAGATATTTGCTGGCTTCAAATCCAAGTGGATCACTCCAGAGTCGTGGATGAACCGAAGACCCTGTTGGTGATTGCGTGAGTGATTGCGTGCGGTTTGAAAGCGGAAGCCGAATAGCGCATCGAACTCACGTTGCTCAGATCTACGATGATCTTCCACACCCTAGCTTCATCGAGTCGAGGAAACGCGCGACCAAACTCCCACAAAAAGCGCGCCAGGTTGCCCAACTCACACAACTCCGTTCGAATGAATAGCGATTCGTCCTCTTCCCAGCTATCGACAAAGGCGAGAACATTGGGATGACAATTTCCACCATTGATATGTGATAAATGTTGCAAAGTTTCAACCTCTTCTCGCAGGCGGAGTCTGTGAGAGGATCAACGATCAGCGCTCGAGTTCCATGGCAACGAGAAGTTCATCTGAACAGGCACATAAGACAGATGAGCTCACCGATGTTTGGCACCTTCAAATCTCTTTGACTTCTTTATCGCAAAAACCTCGCCGTTATCGCCAGTCTTGGATCGTACCTTGATAACTTTGCCGAATTCTCCGCGCCCCACTTCGTCCACTTCGATAAAGTCACGTTCATAGCGACCAGATTGCTCCTGCGCCGATGGCTCAGATATGCGGCGTGTAGGGACACTGGGCCTTGGAGCGGGATATCGTTGCGCGCCAGAGATTGGATGAACTGGTGAGTTGATGGTCATCCCGGAGCTCGTGGAGGACCCGGAGCCAGACCGGGCCGGAGACATCCTCATAACATTCTTCGATGGAGAGAAATGGATTTGCATTCGACTTGATGGACGGCCTATGCAGTGCTAGGTTAGATACAAAACGCTGAATGCTGAACTAAAGAGATACTTTACCTTTGGTGGTATGACTCCTTGTCGGCGTGCAAACAGTAGACATGGAATCACTTCCACTCGAAATTGCCCCACTACTGCTCCTTCGCAATAGCCACCGGGACCGCGCAAACCCCTCCTTCGGCACAGGAAGTGACGGCCGACCAAGTCCCAGACCAGCATACTTCTCCTTTCTGCTGCTGGGACTCTCCTCGGGCTCATCCTCTGAATCACTGTTGTCCGTCTGGACCTTATTTGCTTTCATCCCTGGCGGAGGAAATGCAGCTGGCAAACTTTTCCGAGGCGGCCCTTTAAACTTCCCGTCATAGTCATGTCCAAGTCCAACTTTGCGCGCAACGGCACTCTGCCAGGGCCTATCGCCCGACAGAAAGCTGTTCTTGATCTTTTTGACGGGGGTGCCAGGAATCTTCTTGATCTCCTGGGGACCTTTCGCTGCAGCTGCAAGGGTTCGCATGATAAAGGCGTCAACGGCGAGATCCTCTTGACTGGAATGAGGCTCCCCCATACCGCCCAGTGAGTCGTCAATAACCACGGGGGTCTCGGGCCATCCCGACGTAGCTTCGGGACCAAACCCTGGTGTAACGAGACCATCACCGTCAGAGTAGATAGAACCGTCGCTGGCGGATGCTAGGGGCATCGCGCCCGAAGAATATCCACTAGTGGTGCTATCGACAGACATGGCCATCTCATCTTCGTCACTGCTGACAACGATTCCGGAGTCTCTGGGTTTATATTTTTTTGGTATGACTGTGGCATTCGCCCCCTTCGATCGTGGCGACGGGGAACCCTCTGTGACAAACAGAGAGAACGACGAATCGAGAGGCGTGGGCTCAAACAGCATGGCCTCGTCCTCGTCGTCGGTAAGACAGACGCTGCCGTCGCCTGGGATCGAAGGGGGCGACGATTGCGGGGACATGGCTGTTCGCGACTGTATGACGCTCCATGAATCGGATTCGGCACCGCCGGCGTAGCTATGTCGGTTGGACAACTTGGGACGCAGAGTAGGACGCAACGGGCCCATCTGGTCGATTGTCGGTGGCAGGTGTGCCGAGTTTGAAGTTGCCCTCGATCGAGAACCCGGAACTGAAGGACCAAAGAAGAGTGTCGCCGAGTCAACACGACCTAGCGGTTGACGTGCAGGTGCGAGGGCCGAGTCCTGCACGGCTTTCGTTAGGGATGGACGATTGCTGTTGCCAATACCTGAGACTCGATGCCGAGGAACAGGAGAACCTGCCTCAGACGATGATGATGAGTGGTTAGACGAAGTTCTACCCCGATAGCGTGATGTAGCGGGAAAGGCTATAGCGTTGGTAGATATCCTCCCTCGTGTGGAATTACTTTTCCTAACACCGTGCTAGATAACGACCGTAAATTAGGGTGAAAGTATGTTCATAGAACCACTCACCTGAGTTGGAAATGGCGATGGGGAAGGAGACCTCCGCAGGTCATGCATGAAATCGTTCGTCACCAGTCTTGAGCGCGCACGTCGTTTCGTGACGTGTCCACCCGGAGACATAGTCTCTTCAACTTCTCGCTTCCCTGCTGCCGTCATATCGACGCCAGATATATGACTGTATCTCCCTGTTTTCAGCGTGCCACCCAGGAACAATGCATCCCCAACCTCTTCGTCATCCTCCATCTCGCAGCCAGAATCATCATCATCAATATTCAGCTGCTCGTTGGAATCGTTCAAATCCGTAATCCTCAGCTTGGTGAGTGTTGCGGTCTGCTTCCGCAAATGGGCATCCAAATCCACCTTTGAGTGCGGTGTCCGATTCACGAAGTTTGGCGGTGCAAGTCGGTCGAGGGTTACGCCACTAGCACAGTTCTCATCGGAACCTCTGGTTGAGGTAATGTTCAACGGTGTGAGTTTGTGCTGTCGAAGTGGCGTGGAGTGTGGCAACGACTTGCGCTTAACGCCAACGCTGGTGAGTACTGATCCTGCGTTCGGAGAGTGTGTGGCAGTGGCAGGATGAGGGACGGCACTAAGCTGTCGCATGGAGAGGGCAGAGCGATTGTTTGCTTGCTTCACAGGGGTCAGAAGCAGAGGCTGGGTAGATGAAGCAGAGAGCCACGCAGCCCCTTGCTCTTCACGAGGGGACTTGAACATAGTGGATGGGTAATGGAAATTCTGCTGCGCCTGCGCGGGTGATTTAAAGGGTGATTGGAGGAAGAAGTTGTCTGGGCTGTTATCGCTATCGAGTTCCGAGGTGTTATAGGTTGCACGTTTCGATGGTGTGAGCATCGGAGAGTCGTATGTTGGCCGACGAGTCATGTCGGGACGCTTTGACGGTGTGAGAAGCATATGCGAGTCGTTTGGGGCACGACGAGGGCCTGGAATGGGTGATTTAAAGGACGGAGACACGCTGCAATCGCGTGTCGGGTAACGAAAAGCAACATAATCTGTGGTGGGGGTAGAGGCGTGCATGATGGAAGTACTGTGTACGGAAGTGTGGGCCGCGAAACGCGTGTAGACCCTGGACTTTCAGGCTTCAGACTTTGCTGAAAGATGGGTTCCGTATGTCGTATATGTCGTCAGACTGGTCGTTAAAAAGGAACAATGGGGGGAATGGTGAGAGACGATGGTGGAAGGAGGGAATAAAAGGAAAAAGAAAATAATTAGAGGCGAGAAGAGGTGACTCTGTTGCTGTTCACACGGGCCATGTCAACAGAGTCACGTGACCGCGATTTATATTGTGCCGCGTGGTCGGCCCCCTCAGGGGCCACCATGAAACTTGGCAGCCGGAGTCCTCAGGCTACTTACAATACGGCTAATTGGACAATGGCTGCTCATTATTGTTCTGGACAATGGTAAGGAGAGAATGCAGAACGACGGTATTCACCCCTCTGACATGGCTTCGGGTCCGAGCGTCTGCAGGCGTCTGGTTCAAGTTGAACCAGGGTTTCTCAAACACAAGGCCCCACAGCCCCAACATCTCTGATCCTCCACTGCTACTTAGTACGTACGAGAACATCGTCCATATATTGGCATAACCAAACGTGGTCGGAGTCGGTACAACTGCAGAGAAAATTTCTCAGCGAAATAGACAACATGCACGACCGTGAGCGAAGTATAGAGGGGCGTATGGTGGCGCATGGTGACGATCCGACCAACAAAAGCCTGGAAAGGTTGAAGCCATTTATAACTCTACACATATAACACTCAGAGCTCCGTCGAAGTGACATTGTAATATTTGAATATGCCAGTGCCACTGAGCACTGCGAAGAGATCATGATGAGCTTGGATCATGATACGGTCGTTTTCAGAAGTTTGGGATCAGCTGTAAAGTTCCGGCCTATCATAACAACGCTTTCATGAGCTATAGATCAGGTATGAAAGCAAAAACGACGAGGATGCTACGATGAGCTGATGCAAAGCTGATGCAAAAGCTTGATACTCCCGCGGAGGCATCTATTTGAACTTCTTCAGACTTCTTCTCACGATCGTTCCGTGATCGATCGTGTCGACCCCTGACAGGCCTGACGCGTGACGCCTGACGCTTCTTCCCATGTTCCCTCCATCTTCAAGTTCAATCCAAATAATAGTAAGGATCCCGTCGAATTTTGGTCAGCTCCCGGATCTGTTATAGGGAAAAAGACGGTTCGCGACCTGTATCGAAAGCATTGTTACGACACTGACGAGTGCTTCGCTCTCAGCGCTATGGCAACGGCA
>CEMG01180290.1:2522-13405 GCA_001179705.1 Baeospora myosura
CCGATGCAATAGGGTGCGGTAATGTACATATAATGCAAGAGGTCCGTGATGTCTTGGCGACAAGTTATACAACAGCATAGATTCTGTAGACACTTTGAGCCCGATTATCAGCATGGAGGAAGCGGCATACGCACCTAGCCAAGGCTCACAATCTCTCCAGCTTCCTTACGAGAAGCTCTCGTCTCTGTTGCTCGTAGATTGGGCTGATTGTATGTAGAAGGTTCTCGAGCGTCTCGAATGTCTCAGATTCTTTCTTGCTGGGAGCCATGGTTTCGATCTACGAGCATTGCTCAGTCCCTGTGGAATCGACTATGCCAGAATATCTCACTGTGTAACCTCGATTGGTGAGGAGGATGAAGATACTGTGTCCTTCATGAAGTGTTACTGAGGCTGTGGCCCGTAGCGGCGAAGTAGCGACGATGGAGTAGACCCGTATACCGAATGACTGTTCCGCGAGGGCCCGCTGCAGCTCCTCAGCCCAGAACGACGAGGAAGGTGGGGTAGCAGATGACAGGGACATTTAGATATCGCAAACGACGAGGAATCCAGTTGCATCAGGGTCCAGGGATCACTTTATATAGTCCAGGAGCGGGTCAAGTGTAACGCCACAGCTGTGAAACTGACTCAGACAAGTATGGGGTAAGAAGCGGAACCTCGAAGTGAACTTTGAATGAAATCGCAGTCTGAATGATCGTTACGATCTGGATGAGCCTCGGGAGTTACCGCGGATATACTCCTTAGCGGGAATCAGAGGATCTTCCCAAGGAAAGTCTAATTCAGGTGTCTATCTCTAGCGCTCTATATCACCTGAACTACGGACAGAGGAACTACACATAAGATGCCACATTTTCTTGGCACCAGCGCACGGTTAATACCATGTAGGTTGAGTCTGGACCACAAGTCAGAGAACATGGGAATCTGGGACTTGCAGGGACTTGTCCCATGGGATAAGCGATACACATGTTCATTATCTGACCCCTGCTCACAACCGGACGCCATGCGAGGGAGGGAAATCCATCACCAGTCAGATGTCAGGCAAAAGAGTTTGGAGGGTCATGAAAATTGGCGACACGTAAAAGACTTCGATATAGGGTCTCATCCTCCAACAGAAAGCGCGTAGCCCTTGTGAGATGGCGTTCGGCTCGGGACTTGCAGCCGCCACTCGAGGAGATACATGAAACAATGAGCCGGGTTCGTTGCACGATTCGCCACCCGAATCACACATGATCTGCAAGCGGTGCCGCAAGGACGGAGCGCGCCAGATATATGTCGTCCAAGGGAGCGTACGGTCCGACGAGACACCGATCAAGGAAGTAGGCGACTTTTTCCTCCAAGCACTGCAAGCCTCAGGCCTCAGGCCTCAGGGCCTGAGTAGCGGCGCGAAGGGGATACAGTGAGGACACGGGGCCCGCCAAAAGCATCGACATGATACATCCCAAACCAGCCCAAGCCACGGGTCAATTTCAAACCCAACGACACGACAAGTCTCGTAATTGAAGCATTGAGAAGGCAACATGCCGCAGAAATCCTCGTACCGACAACGTCAATACAGGCACGGACGTTATGTCAAGGGTCAAGACTGCAGCGGTATACCAGGCAGGGTCACATCATGCTGAGTCGCGAATGCGTCTCGCATCGGTAAAGCCCACTGAGTTCCGTGACGGTCGATCCGGGCTTCTTTCTTGTCGTGATATACTCCAAGGATTGAGCAGAGTCGTTATTGCCTTCCCGGTGTCCGGCGCATGGCCAATTGACAGGCTCAAAATGTGAATCCATTGGAGCATCAGATAGTCAGGCAGAAAGGGATGCCCCTCGAGGCGACCATAGGGGAGAGTGAGTCACGACTCACTGCTCCTCTGTGTCGCTAGTTTTCCTAAAGATCCTCGGTGAGCGTGGATTCTCAATGGAAGAATTTGGGCAATATGACTCGTCCTGCACACCGGAAAAGCCTATAGATATCTATCGAAGTGGAGATCGCTCGATAAGCCCAGGAGCGACTCAGGCTGATCCTCAGGAATGAACTCACTGACTCGGGCTGCCAGTATGCGCAGTCGTGACATCGATTCAAGAACGCGAATCGTCAACGGAACTGCAGTGCATTGCTGAAAATCGTTTATAAAGGTGTCGTACTAAGCAGTCTGAGTCTCTGAGGGAGAGATGGATCATGAACGTCTGGACAGTTGAGGGAAGAAAGACGTTTCCGACGCGGTCCCAATAGCGAACGTGGCTCTCAACAGCGCCGCCTTCCTTATTGGGCCATTGTCGGCTTTACCTTCTCCTCGTCGTACCTCGTCGTTTCAATCATTTATACCCCCATACTTTCGCCCATCTCGCTCGAATATACAGGCTTCGAAACGGCCTCAACCTCGACAACTACAGAGTCTGTAGCTTCTATCAACATCGAGCATGGATGTTGTAAAGGCTGTAGAGACATATGTCACCAAACTTGTTGCGGAACCTTCAGCAATGAAGGTCCTGCTACTCGATACACACACTGTGAGCGCTCTCATATCTTCCGAGCCGGAAACAGCTTACACTGGTCCTGACAGACGCCGATAGTGTCGCTGGCATCGACGCAGTCAACTCTCCTATCACATCAGGTCTACCTGACGGATCGCATTGACAACAAGAAACGCGATCGCATGCCTCACATGAAATGTGTATGCTTTCTGCAGGGCAGTGAAGACAGTCTGGAGGCACTGCAGGCTGAACTCAGGGAACCCAAGTACGGAGAGTACTACTTGTGTCAGTCGGTGAATCATTAGCTGCTCGTAGCTCTTCAAGGAAACGTGCTAATTAGAGGGCTAGATTTCAGCAACATTCTCAACAAGACCGTTATTGAGCGCCTGGCGGATGCGGATGAATACGAGGTTGTTCGGGAAGTGCAGGTAACTGCGGGTTCACTTTCAGCGGTTCGGTATAGTCTGATATATATATCAAGGAATATTTTGCAGATTATGCGCCACTACTTCCTTCATTGTTCTCCCTCAACCATATACCCACTTCCTCGAAGCCACTGTACGGGTCAACCTTCAATGCCTGGAATTCCGATGCACTAGAGCGCTCTGTGCAGGGCGTCACTGCCGTATTACTCAGTCTCAAGAAAAAGCCGCTAATCCGCTACGAGAGAATGAGCCCAATGGCCAAAAAGCTGGGATTGGAAGTACAGGTCTGTGCGGCTTATATGGTCGGAACACCACAAACTAAATCATACGTTGCAGCACCGGATACAATCCGAGTCTTCGCTGTTCGATTTTCGACTGACACAGGTTCCGCCATTATTGCTTATCTTGGACCGACGGAATGATCCTGTGACCCCCCTGCTTTCCCAGTGGACATACCAGGCCATGGTCCACGAACTTCTCGGCATCCAGAATGGTCGCGTTGATCTCAGCTTAGTACCAGATATTCGGTCTGAGCTCTCCGTTAGTATTCTTAGTGCTTCATGCTTTGCCCCTTGGCTCACAAGTCTCTGCCCAGGAAATAACATTAACGACATCCACGGACCCATTCTTCCAGGCGCACCATCTTGCCACTTTTGGCGACCTAGGGACGTCGTTGAAGAACTATGTCCAGTCCTACCAATCACGATCGCTGGCACAATCTCCTACATCGATAAATTCCATTTCGGATATGAAACGTTTTGTGGAGGAGTATCCCGAATTTAGGAAACTGGGCGGCAACGTCAGTAAACATGTGGCTCTCGTCGGAGAACTGAGTCGGATCGTGGGGAGAGACAAGCTTCTTGAGGTTGGGGAAGTTGAACAGGGTCTGGCGACCAGTTCTGGCGCTGACTACAAGGTGAGTCTAGTTTTGAAGTCGGGGACGACCTCTGCTGATCAAACCTTTGACAGAGTGTCGTTGATGTCATGACAGACAAAGGTGTTACGCCTTGGAACAAACTTCGGCTGGTCGCCCTCTACGCGCTGCGATATCAGAAGACTCAAACCGCGAATATTGCGTCATTGATAAACCTCCTACTCTCGAATGGTGTTCCTCAAGAGGATGCCCGTGTAAGCTGCTTCATCGTCTTACGTTCATTCCCTCTCATTTTGACACTCTCTAGTTGGTCTATGTGCTACTGAATATTGCAGGGACCGATCAGCGCCAGGACGATCTTTTCTCGACTGAATCGTTACTTGCAAAAGGACGGTCGGCGCTTAAAGGTCTCAAGGTACGTATTTGACACCTCTGTGTACCATATGGGTGTCGATGTAGTATCCAGGGAGTCGAGAATGTGTACACACAACACACGCCTCATTTGTCACAAACACTTGAAAACCTGTTCAGAGGTCGATTGAAGGAGACAAGCTATCCATTTATTGAAAGTCCCGGACCCAATGCGGCGCTACAAAGGCAAGTCCCTCCATATCACATCTAACCATCGAGAAATCATTCTAAGATAAATTTGTAGACCACAAGACGTTATCATATTCATGATCGGCGGGACGACATACGAGGAGGCGAAGACAGTGTCATTGCTCAACCAACAACCCAGCAGTACCACAAACGGCGGTACACCATCAGCAGCTGGTGCCCGACTGTTGCTGGGTGGTACCTGTGTACACAACGCATCGTCGTAAGGATGTCATCTCCTGGATATATCACCCCGCTGAACCTTTACCCCTAGATATCTCGAAATGATTCGCTCAGCGGCCACATCCTTCCCTTCTTCAGTGTACGAGCCTCCACCAGAATCCGTCTCGAATGCTCCTGCCCTCAACCTGAATCTTGGCGGCGTCAACGTCAGCTTGGGTGGACCAGCTGGAGCTGGTGTCTATAGGACAAGTGGTGATGCAGTCGGCGTACAGGCTGATGGAATACGGGATGGTGTCATGAATCTGATCGGGAAGGTTAAGCAGGGAGTGGATCGCATTGCTATACCATAGTACATAGTCGTAGGATTACATGTGCTCCGAACCTCGTTTATTCATCATGTTCATGGGATAAAGTGGGATAAAGTCCGGACTTTGTCGTATGGCCCGGTGGTGACACGTCGGCATAGGGTCACGAGACTGCTACCTCACATTTTAACTCGTCTCCAGTTCCGCTGTCCTCTGTTTTCTCTGTCGCTACGCTGCTCTCTGTCTGTATTTCTTACCCTTGAGGTCGCTTTCTGGTTTGGTCATTGGTTTAGGGCGCGATGGCAAAGGGATTATTGGCTGGTCTCAAGGGTGTCGATGCCTTTGGCAAGGTAAATACTTTCCTCCGCGTTATTGACTTCGTAACCACGGTAGAGCTGACGACTCCTCGGATAGACCACAGAAGATGTGAAAGTCAAGACACGCACTGGCGCTTTCTGTGAGTATAGCTACATACCTTGAGTGCACTAGGACGTTACTCATCACATGGAATTTTGAATAGTGACCATCCTTTCTGCCGCGATTATTCTGGCATTCACTACTATGGAGTTTATCGACTACCGAAGGATATACATCGACACCTCGATAGTTGTGGACAAGAGCAGAGGAGAGAAGTTGACTGTAAACATGAATGTGACATTTCCCCGAGTGCCATGCTATCGTGAGTGCATCCCATAAGTCTTGTCAGGACTTCACTGACCAATGGAAATTTAGTGTTAAGCTTAGATGTCATGGACATCAGTGGAGAGACCCAGAGGGACCTCTCGCACAATATCCTAAAGATGCGCCTGGATAGCGGAGGCTCCCCCGTTCCCAATTCGTACAGTGCCGAATTGAAGAATGATATCGAGAAGATGAACGAGGCGAAGGCAGATGGATATTGTGGCTCTTGTTATGGTGGTCTTGAGCCCGAAGGCGGGTGCTGTAACACTTGTGAGGATGTTCGGACTGCATACGTGAATCGTGGCTGGAGTTTCGCGAACCCGGACGCCATCGAACAGGCGAGTGCGGTTCAGGAAACTATGTTGAGACATATTGACTTACTTGTCCGCATACACGTCTAGTGTAAAGACGAAGGCTGGTCCGACAAATTACGCGAACAAGCCAACGAAGGGTGTAACGTTTCGGGAAGAGTCCGTGTCAACAAGGTTGTCGGGAACATCCATCTATCCCCTGGTCGATCCTTCCAAAGCAGCTCTCGGAACGTTTACGAGCTAGTACCTTACCTTCGTGATGACGGTAGTCGCCACGACTTCTCGCACACGATCCACAAATTGGCTTTCGAAGGTAACATCGTTTATCACTTCGTCATCCGCCTGGTCTGACTTACGTTTACAGGTGATGATGAGTATGACATCTTCAAGGCAGATGCTAGCCGGACCATGAAAGAAAAGCTAGGATTAGGGGATGCTCCGCTTGACGGAGCAGTTGCACGGGTGAGCTCAATTTTTGGAGGCTACCTGGACGGGACTTTATCACTAACTCACTTACTTCATCAGACACATAAGGCTCAGTATATGTTCCAGTACTTCTTGAAAGTTGTCTCGACACAGTTCCGGACACTGGATGGCAAGACTGTAAGCTTATGTGGCCTCCCTTATCTCTTTGCCTCTTACTTACTCCACTTGTGCACAGGTGAACACTCATCAATACAGCACGACACATTTCGAGCGGGATCTGACCGAAGGTGGACAAGGTGATACGCCTCAGGGTGTTCACGTCCAGCATGGCGTTTCCGGCGTACCTGGTAAAGCACCCCTCCCCTCTAGCGGGGTTCGTAATCGCTGACGCCCTTCCTCTCGCAGGTGCCTTTTTCAACTTCGAAATTTCACCTATTCTCGTGGTTCATCACGAAACAAGACAGTCGTTCGCCCACTTCGTCACATCGTAAGTTACCATGCTTCATCATCTTGTCGACTTTTGCTCACTAGGGGCTGCTTAGAACATGTGCCATCGTTGGAGGAGTGTTGACGGTGGCTTCGTTGCTGGATGGTGTCCTCTTCGCCACCAGCCGGGCTATCAAAAAGTCTGGAGGCGCCGCCAATGGGAACGGCGTAGGGTATGGGGGCGGAAAGCTCATGTAAATTATTTTACCGTTCAGCAGCATGTATTACTCCTGCATACACTCAATTCAAGGGATGCGATTCTTTGTTTCTGACAGATACAAATTGTGGGGACAGGTTTTACAGGATGCGAAATAAGATATAAATATGAAACGATGACAGAAGGAAGTAAGATAGACGTTATCGGACTTTCTTCTTTGTCGACATCTGCCGAACCGTACCAGGAGTGGTGGTCGAGAGCTTAGGTCTCTTGCTAGGTGGCGTTGGTGGGCGGGGAGCAGAGGCGGGACGCTTGTTTGATGCAGAAGGGGTGACACCGTACACTTCGTCGTGGTTGTCCTAAGACATAGATTCAAAGATTCAGCGGCAAGCTGCGAAATTCAGATGTAAATACTCACCTCCGCTCCCATCATGAGCTCGTCGTCTTCCTCGTTGATCTCATCGTGTTCCACAGTACGCCCGTCAAACAGGCTGCCCCCAGAGTCATCTCCCCCCTCCGACCAGTCTTCTACATCCGGCACGACTTTGATCGTACGCCTTCCCGCACTTTTCCGCCGAGGAAGGACAGGGCTTGAGTCGCGGTCGTTTGATAAAGGAACATCGTCGGCAAGCTCGTCGTTTTCTTCATCTTCGTCATCCTCTTCCTTCTTCACTCGCACGACAGCCTGAACACGACGTATCACCCTCTGCGATACTATCTGCGGCTCCTTGCGCTGCGAACTCTCTGCCTTCTGCGACATCACCCCTCGTGACTTGACAGCGGAGGCGCTGGGTTTGAGTGCGTCGCGAGCCTCCCGACGTGGCATTCCAGGAAGGGGCTTTCTGGAATTAGGAGTTTTCAGATGTGTTGTGGGTCTCCGAGTGCTGCTGCTGGGAGAATCAACGTCTGGTGGACTGAGAGGAAGTGTAGGTGGCGCTACAAGTGGCTGAGTAGATCCAGTCGACGTTGCTCGATATTTTATGCGGTGAGTTGGCTGCTCGTCAGCATATCGAGAGACTGGTGTGAGGGGAGATACATCAGTGCTCGAGTTGTGCTGCTGAATGTTATACTGCGTCAATTCCTAGGATAAAGAGGACGGTAGAAGGGGCTCACCAATCGCTCAGATACAAGTTCATCAATTCTTGTGGACAATGCACATCTCTCCTGTTCAACCCGGAGGAAGTGTTCTTGCCAATTTCGAGACTGATCTTTCCACTGCGTCGATTCTCGCCGCAACAGAGAAATTGTTTCTGCTTGATGTGCGATCTACAAGCCATCAGTTTGGACCCAAGCCGCCAATGGAAACACTCGTACAGTCATTTCAGCGTGTTTTAGCTAGATATGCGTGTGAGTAGATACTCAGCACCAGTTGGAAAGCTCACGTACAGAAGCGCTCAAATTGAGTACCTCCTCCCTATATCTCTGTGCTTCTATTTGCGCATCCTCAAGCTTCTTCGATTTATCGTCACGTTCGGTTCTGGCTTCCAGCGCGTCTGATAGGACGCGTGCCACCTCTGACTGGGATCGGTCCTCGACGTCTGAGAGCTACAAAACGATTTCAAGAACGTTGCAATTCAAACGCGTATATCATACGCACCACTTGGTATACAGATTTCGATAGCAAGGACAAAGAATCTGCTATTCGAGCAGATGGGCTGGACGCCATGATCGTGGTAAGTATTTGGTAGAGGCGTTTGTTTGGATCCGCTGGGATCACAATGGCGATGAAATATTCCCACGGCACTCACTCTTCCGCATCTGGACCAAATCTGGACTCCGCATCTTCCAATTGCAAGCAGATATTTCAAGGCTCAAGCAGACCTCCCATGAAATACGTACAGTATGTATGAGGCCTGGACTCTTTTTGCGTTCCTTGATTATAGTGGGCTGATCTGAAAACTAAGTACTCATCGGATGACCATTGACCACGCATCGGCGGGAGTCGGGACAACATCGAGAATTGACGAAGATTCACTCAGACGCAGTGAAGGAAAGAAAAAAACATCATGGCTGGGATCGACGGACGTGGACGTCAGAGAACATGTTTTGAATCACTGACCGGTGGAGTTGGTAGTAGCATAATTCCAACTCACAAATATTTGTGAGAACATGTTACAGTAGAGGAGTACTTACTTGTATGGTATAGGTTAAATGAGTTCCAGTCAAACTAAAGATCTACTAGGGTCTGTCTAAAGGGTCTGTTTGAAGGTCAAATATCCTTCACTTGATCCTCCATCCACAACCAAAGCTCTTTGCCCAAGCTTGAATCATTGGTACCTTCCTTGGCAGTTCCGACTCTGCACCAGGGTCGAAGGTACTAAACAAGACCGTTAAACATTGAGCTAACGCGCTCATATACTAAGAACATACCTTCCCACCGAGCTCGGCACCTTCCGGACTAGTCCCTGCCCACAGTTGTGTCAGGACACCCCAGTCTATGTTATAAATCTGCAACAGATACTAACGACGCGTCAAAACCAAGTTCAGTCGTGACTGGGAAGAATGACCAGACAAGTAGAAGACTCACCACAGTAATCCCCAAGCTGGACCACCGGGATAAAGTCCTGCTGATATCCGATTTGATGTTTCCCGGATTCACCGCGGTGGAGACGATCCCCTTCTCTCCGTATCGGCGGGCGAGCTCGTTGGAGAAGACTATCCTAGCCTACCGTCGAGATATAAGAAACGATTGAAACCTGAGACAAAAGTGACGCGAGCACCCACAAAATTGCTCTGATAATAGAGCCATTCACTCGTGCGTTTCCTTCTCGTGGGGCCATCTTTGAACGTATCAAATACTAGAGGGTTCGATGAACTGCATGTATAGTGACCGCTAGAGGTGGAGGTGATTACTCGGACTGTGCCCCCGTCGGCAGACTTGGCCGTTGAGAGGAGCGAGGGGAGGAGAAGCTGCGTGAGGTAGAAGTGGCCTGTGGAAGATACGGAGAAAGTCAGAAGAAGAATCACTACGTCGGTGAACAGTATCAACATACCGAGCAAGTTGGTTCCAAATTGCATATCATAGCCTTGGGTTGTAATTTCCTCGACTGGAGGAACAAACACTCCTCTGGTTAAAGAATCAGCGATGACAACAAGCATATGTCAAGATGCGGAGAACATACGCATTGTTGTATAGGATATGGAGTTCCGTTTCCTTACTTAAATCGTTGTGAGTAAATACTTTAATACACCCCATGGTGATCCTCCCAGGGGAGAGAAAACTTACCTCTGGAACTCCTCCGCCGCCTTCTTCACAGATGTCAAATCTCCCAGATCAACGCTCAAGAAAACCGCTCTCTGCCCCGTAATGTTGGCTAACTCATCAATGACCTCTTCCGCCTTCACTCTATTTCTCGCAGCAAGATATACTGTCGCGTTATGCTGCAAGAGCGCCTATAGACAAAATATGATAAACGCGTCCGTTTCGACCCCCCCACTCCTAGTCACGGTAAAACGCCAAACATACTTACCTTGACGGTCTCCTTCCCAAGCCCTGCCGACCCTCCAGTCACAATAACGATCTTCCCATTAAGATTAGGGATGTTATCCTGACTCCATTTGGGCTTTCCGGAGAAGTAGGCTTGGGAGATGAAATTGATGAAGTCGGATAGGTTCATCATGATTGGCCCTGTTCGCTTGGAGGCGTCGAAGCCGTTGATGGGGGTAGCCTGGGGGAGCTTTGATAGCGGGATTTGTCCAGAGTCCTTTTATACATTGTCAGCGATACACGCACAGTCGGGGGGCGCGCTTCTCGGCGTAACGATCTCAGTGAGCCAGGGGCTGCTAGGCATCAAACGTGATGGAGGTTGATTTTCTATGAATTTCCTTACCGGCTAACAAGATCCTACTGCATAGAAGCCCGGAAGCGCAGATCTCAGAAGTGCCATCCTTCCTTCCTGTGCAACACTCAACAAGGAGAGGAGCGACATGCCAAGTACGGTCAATGGTAGATGGTTCAAGCATGATATCGATAGAGTA
>CEMG01180303.1:585-12272 GCA_001179705.1 Baeospora myosura
AGTCGGGCGGCTGCGCGGCTGGCGAATATCAGCGCCGAGTCGCTTCTCAGTCGCGTGCCCCCGGCCATGCGGCGGAGTATGACGGTTGAGGCTGAGGGCACGCCGACGACGGGGAGTGGGGAGGAAGATGAGTTGGACGAGGACGATGAGATGGTTATGCCCAGTCCGGCTAATGCGGGGGGTGCGGGATCGCCGACGATGGCATCGCAGTTGCCCGTACCCTCCCCGCCGACCCTCCCGCCGCCGCCGCCGCCGGATCCGTGGGGTCTGGCGGGCGTGGAGGATATATTCAGTCCGGGGCTGAATCAGAATCATCAGGGGCTGCAGGTTTATACTGTGGGTCATCTCATGCCCCGGAGCTCCATCGACGATACGAATGGGAACTGGTCTTTCGATCCGAGCAGTCTTGGGGCGATGCTTCCCGGGGGAAGTGGTGGCGAGGCTTACGTCGCTGATGGTGGGGCGTCCTTCGATGCGTCGTCATCGCCTGGGGCAGGCTCCTCGTCTGGTAGTGGGATTGCAAGACCAGACTCATCGGCATCGCAGAAACTACGTGTGCGACGCTCGACGTACGTCCCTGGGTGGGCTGTGCCGCCGCGAGTGCTCCTCGTCGACGACGATGCGGTGAGTCGGAGGCTGAGCAGCAAGTTTCTGCAGGTGTTTGGGTGCACGATTGACGTTGCTGTCGATGGGGTTGGGGCGGTGAATAAGATGAATTTGGAAAAGTATGATCTGGTTCTTATGGTGAGTTGCTATTTCCACATCCACCCGTCGTCGAGATCGGAGGCTTATGATATGTGGTAGGACATCGTTATGCCCAAACTCGATGGCGTTTCTGCGACGTCTCTCATCCGGGAGTTCGATCGTATGACGCCTATTATCTCTATGACGAGTAACTCGAAGCCGAACGAAATCATGACTTATTATTCTTCCGGTAAATCTTATTCTGTTCACCCAAGGACTTACGCAGTCTAACGTATCCCACTCTTTAGGTATGAACGATATCCTTCCCAAGCCATTTACTAAGCAAGGTCTCCTTGACGTTCTCGAGGTAGGCGATACAGAGTCTACTTTTCTATATTATAATCTCATTCGACCCGCCTCAGAAACATCTCATGCATCTTAAAGTAATCCAGCAAATGGCACGTATGCCTCGCCCAGTCGGTATCCCTCCCCTGTCCGACACCAGCTTCGAAAACGCACTCAACTCACAAGCTGCTCTGCTCCCCGGCAACAATGCCGCCGGTAGTAGCAACAATGCTTTAACGCCTAATGGGGGTGCATTCAACTTCGGGTCCGACGATGGACGTATCAATCCTCTGGCGGGGATGGGACTCTCAGACGAGCAGTATAATATGATACTGCAGAACATGGTGAATGGGGAAACCTTTGTGGGTATGGAGGGGTCGGGCGAGAAGCGGTCGTTGGAAGATTCAGGCGATGGCCGGGAGGCGAAACGGTCTAGGTTCGAGGTTGTGGACTAACTACGATGTCAATCTTTCCTTCATCTTGTACTTACATGTTTTACTTCTCTTCATCCTTTAATCTTTTTCTTTTGCGCTGTCGTTGCTTTGGTCTTTGCATTGTTGTCTCCGCTCGATAACCGCTCTCTAATTTGTCGTACAGTACTTTTACTCGCATTTGTCGACCTTCACGCCTTGGCCGAGTCTATGGACAATGTACACTGCCAAGCTCATACATAATGTATTGAATATTTATCTAATTTCAGCGCAATTTCTCTCTCTTGACATCCATATCATATGAATGCGTGGCGCATTCGGACTGACTGGAGTGGGACTGAAGGAAGTCGGAGGGCCCACTGTTCCGTTCAAGGCGCTGGTCCAGGTGATCCATGCCTGTTGATCTTCGCGTTCACTAATCCGAACGCTTCACTGGCGATTTCTGCCCAATACCCCTCCCGTTTTCCGTATATATTCACCATGGGTATTGGTACGGATGAAGTTTTTTTCTGGCCGCTGTACGATAGCATCAAAGACTGTTGTGTGTGGTTACTCGCTCAATGGAGGACAATTGCCCTCTGGTAGAAAACCACGGCTTTCTGAAATCCAAAGCCAGGCCATAAGCCCGTCGTAGGCCAGCGACTTTGGCCCGGCCTGGTCAGGCTTTCCATGGCCTGGTTTGCCCCAGCCTACGGCTTTGGGCCTGACCGTTGACATCACTAAATAGATCTCACCAGGACACTTTGTAGCAATACATAATTTCATCGAGTGCGTAGCTGCAAGATCATTTCAATACATTGAATCGTCAAGTATCTGCAGTCGGGAACGGGGCGAGCTATCCACCTTCACCGGTCTCACCATCTGCAGCATGACTACCAGTCTGAATATTTTCCCTTATGTTTCGCAGGTTCTCTTCCCATGTCAAGTCATACTTCTTTCTAGTCGCCGGATCCCAGACTTTCTTATGCTTCCCATTAACCACCGCATTCTTCCAGACTAGTTCTGTCCCAGACACAAGCTTCAAAAGCATACAACGTCAGACAGGCAATGTAGACTTGCAGGATATGGCCATACGTACCGCAAGTGTGGGTATCCGATCGCCACAAGGCTCTGGTAGGGTATTCAAGTCCGTATACTCTTGCAGAAACGATGCAATCGCATCGTATAGCACAGCGGGATCTTTGTAAAACGGGTCACCCGGCGAGTCGGAAAGATGTCTTTCAAAGTCAACATGAGTAAGCTGCAAACATCCTGGGACCTGTCCTTTCGTCCTTCCACCTCTTCGAAGAACCTTGTCTCTTCTTCGTAAAGCCCCCAGTAGCCCTTCGAATATTGTTCGCATATCGCAATTCAAATAAAGCCCAAGTGACATCTGCCCCGCCGGGATTAAACCGAAAACAGTGGCCCAAGTCCGTGACGTCCATTTCTCTCTGTGATGAAGGTTGAAAGGCGGTCGGGCATCGACTTGCACAGGGTGCTGGAGTGGGAGTGCATGAATGATTTTGGTGAGAACCCTTCGGATGACTGGCTGGGTCTAAAAGTGGGTACATATGGAGATGTGTGCCTTCTCTGGGACCTCTGAACATGGTACCTCAGTGTGCGCAGATACCTTAGACCAAGTACCGAGAATCCAGGAGGACTCGATATGCAGGGAGCGCAAAATGGGAGCGCCAGCGCGCCGGAGGTGCAGATGTATGGGAACCAGGAGACGACTGAGTTGAGTGATGTCATGTACATCATCCTCATACTCGAATTCAGCAACCAGATCCATCGAAGTCGTGGGAGGTACCACGAAGCTTCGGAGGAGTGCAGTGAGAAGATCCACGGGCATGATGAGTGCAATATGCTGCAAATCAGAGAGAATGAAACTTCCATATCTGGTTACTTCATCGAGGGGGAAAGTATCTGTGATGGCGCAGGCACCAAGGTCCAAAACCTGCAGTCTTCGTGATTGCTGCAGGATCTTCGCAACTTCGGAAACGGAGAGGCGTTGCGCATCGGGGAGGAATGACAGCGAAAGATGAGTAAGATTGAGAGCGTCCCAGATTCCATTGTCAGCAAAGCCCACATTGTTCAACGTCAATGAATGCAGGCGACTGAAGACTTCCTCGACCACAAAATCCAATACGTGCCACGCTTCGCCAATCTGTGTTTCCCCGTGAGTCACACTGAGAGAAAGACTTTCCAGTATCAGAAACTCCTCGATCCCTTCGAGCGCTCGTTTCAGAGCGATCATTGTGCCGTCCAATGACAACGTCCGAATGCGATGTGCGTAATGCGGCGGAAACCATGAAAGTCTCTCGAGATTATGCTCAATTTTGCACCACAACGGATGCTCCTTAGATCGTCCTGCCCATGACATGATCCTCTCAAGACCATCGAGCTCGTCGGAATCAACTTGAATGAAGGACCATGGTCTAGCATCGTGTGTGAGCACATCGTGCCATCTCCTACAGACAGACATGACTCGCGTCCAGCGTCCGGACCATGGATCCGCTTGAAGAACGTATTCGAAAAGGATTTGCGAGAGAACATCATCGGGAAGCAGAGATATCGAAGCGATAGAGTTGCGGTAGGAGTTCAAATCTACAAGGTGTTGAGCGAGAAGTATGGCTCCGTTGTCGAGAGCCTGTCTGATGGTGTTTCTTTGTCTGCAATGCATCATGATTTTCAGCGATAAGAAGAGCATTTGGGTCTGTCAAGGAGTCAAGGAGGAGCGTACTCACGCGAGGGATTCCAATGGCTGCAGACCATCTACGCGATTGGTGACCATATGCGGTCTGAGAGTTTCAGAAAGACGAAGGAGGGAATCGGCTAAGGTCGACATGGTCGTCGCGGGTCAAAGCGATGCAGTATCCTCACGTGTGTATAATTGTCCTCACTGAGTCAATTTCGGTCCCGTCAATCCCGAAGATTCACGTCATTGAAACCCTAATCATTCGCACAAGTAAGCCGACCCGCAGAAGCCGACCACGGGTGTGGTGCTTAAAGTGTGGATATAGGGGAGGTTTGTTAATTAGGTATACCCCAAGACAACTACATGACGGAAAATAGCACAACGACACAGCGCTCTCAAGATGCATCAAGACACTGCACACATGGTGACGTACAGGAATCACAGGACAGCACGCAGAAGTGACCAACACCCCTCACGCAGCGGGGATGGGCTTCGCGTACGTGGTCCTGCACGCATCGGCGGCCATCGTACCACTCGTCCAGATTGTAGAAGGGCATCCCGGGTGGCGACGTTCATGTCTGTTGGGGTTTATATCAGACATACCCGCAACCAATCCCCATTCAGGTCGTAGGAGGTTGGTACGGGTCTATCCATAAGCATCTCTGCATGTGAACTATTCAACGTGAGGAAGTCGAAGTTAGTGGCGGAGCATCGGTGATAGATCTCCCTGTCCTCGTCAATCCGCACCAGGTCTTCAGTTTTCGTACGCTGAGTACTTATGCTGAAAGTTGTCAGTTGGGCAGTACAAGAGGAGCAACGAATAGATGACTTACGATGAACCGTTTTCCATGATGATCTTTGGAGACCCGGAGCGTCATGACTCATTACCCTCCCGACGCCATCCGGTAGCGTGTTTAGCGTGTTCCAGAAAACGTACCCTGAGCTTGTGCCCAAGTTGGGCCCACATCCAGCACCGAAACGCGAGGGAGGGGGACGCATCTTGATAGCGGAAATGGACCTGCTCCGGATCATCGAACTGTAGAAGAAATAAGTGGGGATTTTCTTTGCAGAGCAGCTTGTAAACGCACCTCATCTAGAGTACTTGACTCTAATTAAGTGATCTGCCTTTTCCCAGCGTTTACCCTGACCATAGATCAGACTCTAGTCCACTGCTACGGCAGAGATCAAGCAGGGATGGCAACGTTATTTGCGAAGAAGGCGTAGGATCCTTTGATCTTATGATCCAGTATTGCATACAATTTTCGCCATCCTCCATTACATTTGGCAAGCGACGAGCAAGGAAGACAATGTGGGACTGGGCGACTCTGAACGATGATTCGGATGTCAGACTCAGATCATGGAGGATGGGAAGATGGAAAGTCACATTCAAATTGGTCACACTGTGACTCCCCAATTCGTAACCTGCTCCCGACTCCGACTCTTTGCCAACATGAACTTTACCTTCAAGTTTCTGCAATGATCGATTCTTCCAGAGACTCGCGGCCAGGGAGGAAAAAAGAATGAGTAAATGATTCTCTTGCCCGTGAATATCTATCAGACTTACCGACAGCTTTCTTAGTCCAATCGTGCCGCCTTTGCGCCCAAATTTAACTTGCCCAAGGACCCGAGGAAGAACGGTTTCATCGATGCTTGAAGCTTGAGATGTCGAGGCCCAGTGTGGTTGTCGAGAAAGGGCTGTCTGTGTCGACTACCAATCGACTACGCTCGATATCTAGCTGTGAGTTACCTCTTGTCTCTTCGATATCAATGTTCTCATTGCTTTGATCATGACTAGATGACCAGTGTTGTCTTTTGTCGTGGCCTTTTCGACACTTCTTCGCTGACCGCCCTCAGCACCAGCCTCAACCTTTGCCCTAGCTGAGGAGGCGGTCCAACCAATAGACGGGTCGATGTGCCGCACGCGTCTAGACACGACTTGCTCTCCAATAATGCCTCACTATGTCGGAGGGGAGGTTTTTCTGTGGGGAGGTCCGTGTATACATCTGTATCTTGGCATATGCGCCGCGCTGAGGTGAAGTGTGTTCCTCCTTGGCGTTGCGTCTGTCCTTGCCATCATGATGCTCATTGCTCATTAGACGTGCACTCAGATGATCGTTGAAGACGACAAGTATAGTGAGATGACCCTCATTGGTGAAGCGTCACCGCAAACGAACCTAGGTGTCTACATATCCGTAGTGCCATATGTGGTATGTACCGAGTATCTTCGCCACGTCTTTATCTATTGCCGTCGGAGAGATAAGATGCCAGCCTGAGTTGACAACTCAACAAATGACGTAGATGAAACACTGAAACCAGAATGAAACTGAGGCTTGCAGGGGCATGCTGAGGTCGCTAAACTGTTGATCACCCATAATTCACATGGTGAGTCGCGAGCGTGGTCGATGATCATTATCCTATACTGACTGTGATGGTCCAGGCAGGGAATCTTCACAAAGCTCTGTCTCTATCATATCTATTCATGATGGTTGTGGTCAAGGTTGCGGTGCTCATAATGAAGAACAATGTAGACAATGTATGCAACTCCCTCCAGTCCCTTTCTGCGAGGAATTGATAAAACCTGCACAGGAAAAACGTTTAGTCGCTCGAGCGTCGGGAAGTTCTGAAGGCCCGGGTCTGCCGTGAGTGTCTAGCTCTTCGGGCATAGTGAGTTGACCTCAAGTTCTTCTCACAGGTCCCCAATCACCTCGTACTACTGAGCCAGACTGAGCCTTAGACATGGCGACAGGATCAAACATCAAAGACGAGTCCGGAGTTACTGATCGAACCTGATCGGCTTTTTTGACCAAGCTGTACCACTGCGGCAAGACGGCGCCGGTGAGAGCATAAAGGTGCCAACACGCGTCTTGTGTTTCATTCCCTTTCCTATCTCTCTTCTCCTTCTTCCCGTCTCCGTCTTCACTTTTCACCTGCGAGTCGGGTTCTTGCACGTTCATTCATTCGTTGTACTTCTTTTTACGAATCACAGTCTCCCCTTCGACTCTCAAAGATGATCTATTCAACCCTTATCACCGCTGTTTTTGGCGCAAGTCTCGCCATTGCCGCTCCCATCTACCCCCGTGACGTCACTTTGGATCCTGCTGCAGTAGCGGAGGCCCAACCGCGCGATGATACGGCAACCCGTGCGTTCACCGCCTCGGAGATCAAGGTGTGCATGTTTTCGATAACATCCTGTAAGTTGTCATCAGGCAATGCTGACTCCGTTGTTCACGTAGACGTCCGATGGGCAGTGTCTGAACATCGACCCGCTGTCGGGCGACTTCCGCGAGAATCTTATCCCAATCACGACGGCTGCTTGCGATGGGAGCGCGAACCAGCAGTGGGATATCATCACGGCCGGAAAGCACGTCGACCAGCCCGGTTTTGCCAATGTCGTCAGCACACTGGTATGTCCTATATCTGTCAAAGATATTTGTTGAGTGGTTGTTGACGATTTGGATGCCTTTCCAAGACGAACGGGTGCCTCAACTTTGACCCCAGAAGAGCTGCAGGCAACCAAGTACTCCTGTTCTCGTGTGGTGGCAGGGTGAGTTTGCAGCATGAGATGCAACATATTCAGGGTTACTTACTCGCATACCCTTACAGGCTGATGGTGGTGCGTAGCATCGTGCTATTGTCTCAAGATATATTTGGAGGGTCATTCTGACATGAACTTTCAAGGTGGATCTGTCACCGACTCTCAGCTGTTCGACTTCACTGGTGGCGCAGGCCCTCTGGCGCTTACACCGGCGAATGCAGACAACGTCTGCCTCACGGTGAACGGTAACACTCTCGATCAGACTACGTGCAACCCTGCCGCAGCCTCTGGAAGCGAGGTACTTGGCTTCTTTTCCAACCTTTGAGACTACTGGGCTGACAACGGAATGAGTAGCTATTCACAATCGGGTCGGGGGGCGGAGCTGCTCCATCTACTAGTACAGATGTTGCTTCCACCACCGAGGCAGCTGCCACCACCACGGAAGCCGCATCAGCACCTGCTGCTACTAAGGGAACAACAGTATTGGACGCTGCCGCGGTCGCGGAGGCACAAGTCTTTGATGCTACAGCTACTCGTGCTTTCACCGGCGCCCAAGTCAAGGTCAGTGCATTTCCTGATCATAAAAGTTTTGACTATTCCTCACCTCGTTTATCATAGACCTCAGACGGCCAATGCCTAAGCGTTGACGCCAACTCGGGGGACTTCCGTGAAAATCTCATTCCTATAACCGTTGGCGCTTGTGATGGAAGTGCCGGCCAGAAGTTCGACGTCATCACTGCCGGGAAGCACGATAATGTTGCTGGGAGTGCCCTCATTGTCAGCAGCCTGGTAAGTTTTGGCCCCTCATCGCTAATTGAATATACAGCTGACATGTTACCTAGACGAACGGATGCGTTAATGTTGACACTCGCAGAGCCCCAGGAAACCAAGTGCTCTTGTTCTCCTGTGGTGGACGTGCTGACGGTGGTAAGCGACACTTCATCATTGCTCTGTTCGTGTAGTTTTAGTGAATTTTTGTTTCTTCAGGCGGAGAGGTCACCGACTCCCAGCTTTTCCCGTTCAACGGCGATGCTACCACTGCTCTATCCCCCAGCAGCAATCCCGACGACTGCCTCACTGTGAAGAACGGATTGGTGGACATTTCTGGGTGTGATGCGGCGAACCCTGCTGCTACTGAGGTATGTCTACTTTCTCGTCTCTGGTTATATGTGCTTTAACGACGCGCTCTTAGCTGTTCACCTTCGTGGCTTGATATCACTGAACGACGTTCCTCTCATGATCGAGACGATATTTATGGTTATATACATATCGTATACGGAGTCCGCTGGAGTTGTCACACGACGCGAGTAAAGTGCTGTGCGAGGGCGTTTGGTTGGAATGGCCCAATGCATCATTCCTGTCAAGTAACTATCGAGCACAGTTTCTCAGCGAAAAGTTTTTTTTCGGACGAAGATGTATATCTCTTTACTAAGAGGATCAAGAGGCTTGCTGGCGCTTCAACGAATACGGCAGCTCGACGGGGTGTTGCATGTAAATGTGACCTAGAGCTAGAAGATGGTTGTACGCCGGAGCCTCAGCCTTCGCGCTCCGCCTCCCCTCCACGCCCTGCGATCCGCTCCTCCCCATCCCCAAACGCCGTATCATTGTCGTCCGAGATAGTAGGCGACCGCACTCGGCCACACTGACAAGTGCTGGAAATCAACTAGAAATGTATTATGCATTACTTATGTAGCGTCGACTCGCTCGACTGAGGACGACTCTCGATATCTTATGATTCATGATCTGCTCATGATCAAACTTATACGTTAAACTTGGACGTTAAAGTTGAGACTTCGAGGTAGGTAGGTATTGTACACTCCATGTATCACGACAGTAGCGCGATGCCGACCTATCGTCACAGTATAGGTAGTAGGTGGTGTGTTACCGGAGCGGTCCGTATAATCCTCTGTCTACGTATACTCCTCTGTCGAGTCTTCTCCACTCAACGACCTTCCGTTCGCTTCTGGCTCCTCTTCGGTACAGGGTACAGACGACTATTGTCAAGGTACGCACAGAAAGTGCAGATAGTTATGGACCACGGGACTTGAAACTTGAAGGTTGACGTTGAAGCCAGAAGAAAGAGTCAGGATGTTCTCGTACTCCTCAGTCTCCTCTTAGGTCAGTGATGTCACTGAGGTGTAACTTAAAGCTTGACTTGAACCCACAGTGGGCGACGTTTGGGCTGCCGTCGATCACCGCCAAGGTACTGCTTCATCGATAACTCTACCTACCTACCTACCTAAGCAAGTCTCACTTGACATGGAAGACCTGCGAAACATAAGGGAGAATAAGTATCCAGACTGGTACATGATCCGAGTGCTGCAGATGGTGAGACCGGTGAAGGAAGGAAGGAAGGAAGTATAGGTGGAATCTGGATTGCTCGCGGCGTCGCCCCATTCCCGAGTCCCGACTTGTTCCCGACTGGAGATAATTGACGATTCGATGTATTGAAATAATCTTCCAGCTAAAAGTACGCATTCGATGAAATTCGGTATTGCAATTTGCTACAAAACGTACTGGTGAGATTTGGTGAGATTCATTATTTTATAAGTGACGCTGAGGCGACGGTGTCTGAAATCGAATGAAGTCCCTACTTGGTAAGACCCCTGAACGTGAGAGAATCATTCCTTTTGCAACTTCAACTTGACCTTCAACGTTAACCACGACCATCTTGATTCTTGCGACCATCGCTTTGACCCCGTTCTCATTTTTGTCGAGGGTCGGGCCTTAGTGCGAACGTGGACAAAGCACTGTCACAAATGATTGCATGTACCAGTTCAATTGTGCTCAACTTTGGCCGGCGTGTTTTTATGTGCAGCACCGCCCGGACCCTGATTGGCCTGACCATCTACGCTGACCGTCTACTCGTTGGCTAGCGTAGACCGCCCTTGGAATGGCATAAAAGGGTCAAGAGCCGATGGTGTATCTCTGTGCCTTTTCATCTCCTCGAATGATGGCCGACTTTGACTCCCTTCGACGTGGTGCGTGCGTTCCGGTGAGTACCATGTAAAGTTGTATGCGCTTTGACCCTTCACTTCTTAACTTTACGACTTCTGCTCAGCGTTCAGCGACTCACGGTCAACCAGACTCAACCATCTGGTTCGACGATGGGAACCTGGTCCTCAAGGTTTCCTCGCCTACACGCCTTTCGTCTGACAGTGCTGTGCTATTTCGGGTGCATGGCTTCATGCTGATGTTCGAGTCACCCGGTTTATCTGCTTTGTTGACTCCAGCACTGTTGGGGGATGATTCAGACATGGAAAGATACGAAGGCGTCCCAGTTGCGCACTTGGAAGAGAATGCAGAAGCCGTACATGTTGTCCTGTGTTACCTTTACGGTATACCGTGCGTTAAGTTTCACATTACCGCTCCACGTCACCCGCTAATTAGTCCACTGCAGTATCATCTACAGTATGGAGGTCCTGGATCTAGCGCTCTGTCTTTGCTCGAAGTACCAAATCCCATCCGTCCGCCATCTCATCCTTCGACGTCTCCACCATCATTGGCCGTCCCTTCTAGCAGACTGGGACGCCGCCGAATCTCGCTTCGACGCAATGGTAGACAAATGCATCAACCTCGATGACGCAGGCCCCAGGCAGAACTTTGTCATCTTCGAACCCGCGTCTCTCGTCCGCATCGCCTACAAGCACCAAATCCACGACATCCTCCCCGCGGTGTTCCTACACCTTGCGCGCGTGCCTCGGTATGCCGAGTGGGACACCGCGTGCCCGCGCGAAGACGCCAGACTGGCGGGGGCCTCGCCGAGTGTCTGCAGGCTGGTGTATCGCGCACGAGCAGCAAGATGGTCGCTTCTTCTTCCCGCTGACGTCGCGGCTGTCGAGCAGATCACGAGGTTCCTGGACAACGCTGTGCGCATCTTTCAGTCGATCTCCATACCCGGGCGAGTGGATGAGCCGCTGCATCCCTGGTGCGTTAAGGTGAAGGACAAGTTGTCCATGCGGATCGTTATCGAGTCGAAGGGCAGGCTGAATATTCTCAAGGTGCTGAGGACATA
>CEMG01180305.1:0-15108 GCA_001179705.1 Baeospora myosura
CGAAGGCGCAGAAGTTGAGAGTGCGACGGTCGACGTACGTTCCGGGGTGGGCGGTCCCGCCGCGGGTGCTGCTGGTTGACGACGATGCGGTGTCGAGGCGGTTGAGCAGCAAGTTCTTGCAGGTGTTTGGGTGCACGATCGATGTGGCGGTGGATGGGGTCGGGGCGGTGAATAAGATGAATTTGGAGAAGTATGATTTGGTGTTGATGGTACGTGGTTTTTTGGACGTTTATCTTCGTGTACAGAGGCTTATGAAGTGTGATGTATTATTATTATAGGACATCGTGATGCCTAAGCTCGACGGTGTATCGGCGACGTCGTTGATTCGGGAATTCGATCGTATGACGCCTATCATCTCAATGACGAGCAACTCGAAACCCAATGAGATTATGACTTACTATTCTTCTGGTACGTCGTCTACTTTCGCGCTCATCCACGTATGTCACCATCTAATATCTTTTCTAGGCATGAACGACATTCTCCCCAAACCCTTCACGAAGCAAGGTCTCCTGGACATGCTCGAGGTACGTCTTTATTACGCAGGTCCCGCTCTCCCCCACCCCAGCTCATCCTCCACCGTTCCCAGAAACACCTAACGCACCTCAAAATCATCCAACAAATGTCCCGCATCCCGCGCTCAGTCGGGATCCCACCGCTCTCCGACAGCTCTTTCGAGCAGGCGCTCACATCACAGGCCGCCCTCCTTCCCAACGGGGGTAGCGGCGGCGCTTTGATGGCTCCAGGAGGCGCATTCAACTTCGCCCCCGCGGACGACGGGCGGATCAACCCGCTCGCCGGGATGGGGTTGTCGGACGAGCAGTATAATGCGATCCTGATGAACATCGTTAATGGGGAGACGTTCGCGGGGATGGGGATGGCGATGGCGATGGATGGGATGGAGGGGGGATCGGGGGAGAAAAGGTCCTTGGAGGATTCGGAGGATGGGAGGGACGCGAAACGGAGTAGGTTTGAGGTCGTTGAGTGATCTGATATGGGGGTGGGTAATTAAGGGTACTGTAAACTCGCTTTGGACTGGAGTGTTCTTGGGCCGGCATGTGCATGGTTGGTTAGTGGGACTTTGCGCCAATGTACACTAGTCAATGATATGGTCCTGTTGTACGTGTATGTTCGTCGTATTCCAGTGTAATCTTGGTACCAAGTAACGTTTAGGCATTCATAGATAATACACTGCGGATGACTAGTAGGGGAATCACACTTTCCATGGGCGGTCACCCGTGCGCCGGGACGCTCAGCGCGATGCCAGTGTGCCAGGCTCGCGCGAAGGAGCATTTATCTCAACTTTGTCTAGCTAAATATCCATGGATCGTATTTAAATCATATCATGATAGCGATCTCGAGACTCGGTGGGACCCACTTCCTGACCAAAGCGTTCAAGTTAGGCCGAACATGTACAAGCTTGAATTTACTGGGTGCTCGGACACGTCTAGTAGACTAAGATGATGTATATGTCCACAAACGACCCTGATGAGCACCGGGCATGGCCCGAGGCGCCTACTAAGTATATTCTCTTCGAATCCAAATTCATCATTTGCATCCTCTTGGCACCCACTGGCAGTTCGAACTTGTAAGCTTGAGATCCAGACAGGAGAGAATTGTCGAGTACTATGCACTTTGTAAAGGCTTATTCATGCGGCTTGAGCTGCCACACGAAGCTGGCAAAATCAAAGTTTTGGAAAGGTCGTAAGTATATGGAGTACCTGACTTAGCATGAGTCGGCGGCGAAAGACTGCCCCTTCAAGGAAAAAGCACAGTGGGTGCAGGAGTTGATCAGATAATATGGAGCGTCTCTGATGGTGTTTGGGTGTCACCACCGTCAATGAAAGAGTTACAAACGTACATTTACAACATTCAATAAAGAAAAATGCATGACAAAGGCCCAGGGGGCCTGGGCAATCCAAGTACACCTGCGAAAAGTTCGTTTCTGTTCTCTCGGTCAGACAGGGAAACAGGGTCCACAGGATCCAGGAGAGCTTACAAGCAGTATATGTATCTTGCTCTGTTCTGATAACGATCCCGCTCATAGTCGACGACTTGTGCTCCGATCCTGAGGTCCCAGACTAAAACATATGAGATCAGGACTTTTGCTCGCTCAAGACCCAGGAAACAGTAGTCATCGACTTATCGTACGTCGTTGAGGCCTTTCAGGGGTATCGCAAATCCCCTCTCTGGATCCCTTGTGTCGGAACGCCCACTGTGGTCTGTAACAGGCCCAGAGCTGTAGAGTTGATTCCGGAGATCTAAGCGCGAATTGAGCCTATAAAACCGGTAATCAGCCAAGCATTATTCGATGTAAAGACGACCAAGCCCCATACATTGCAACTAAAGACCAAAGTTCCGGTGAGTGATGGGTCATTCGCAAATGAGTCCTCGACTCACTCATTGTTATCACGTATACCTTGCTCAAGCACATATGGAAGCTAACCCTTGATTGAGAGGTAGATTCGGTTGAGTTTCCAGCCGTCGAACTACGATGCACCACATACCAGACGACGGAATTGGGTACAGCCAAGAACAAAATCAACACGAGGCTTTGAAACAGGGACACCATAAGCCCTCGAGACACGAAATAAACGGCAATTTGCTGTAGAACACTGTCCGTTCTATCATCAAGATTAACCAGGCGCGACTTTGAAGAAAATCAGATGAAAACGCAGTTACCTTCGAATACCTGTCTTACTTTTCCAGAGGGCCCAGGACATAGACAACGTGATAATGATATCACAAAGGGCAGCCAGCCCGTTGAATAGTCCCACTTCGATCTGATCAGCGTAAAACAAGGATAATCCATGAGTCACGAAGGCAGACAGTTGTGGTGCGACTGACTGACCTTTTGACTAGTCTTGGGAGAGCCAAATTCCCAGTTATGCTTCACCTCAGCCTCTACAACCATGTCTAGATGACAGATAATCAGATAAGACGTATACGAGCATTCAGGCTATGCTGAGATTATAGCCGACTTACACATTGCGGCGACTGTGGTATCGCCTATAAGTGAGGTACAAAAAGAAAGTATGTTGATCGATTTTTACCGAATGAAGCAGTAGCCAGAACATACTGACAGTTCACCATCGGATTATCAGCTGCGCACATCAGAGAGAAAGGCAGACCCCGACTAACCAAGACAAGTGGAATCACACGGTTTTTACGATTGACTGATAAGGGTGCAGGAGTATTAGCAAAGAAGGTAGCTGTCTAGAGCACGAGACAGGACGTACGTAGATAGACTTGAGTGGCAAAAAACAGCTCGACACTGCAGCATTCCGGTCTGTCAGAGGTTTAGAGATGGAACCAACTGAAGGACATACAGAAGCACTATGACATTCGTCACCGCAAGCTCTGCGTCCATAATGCTGGAGGAGCATTCATCCCATTGTAGCCTAGAACGACCATTGAAACTTACCCAGATACATATAGAGGAAATTGGAGTAAATTTCCAAAATTCGTCAACTCAATACAAGGTGAGATTAAGTAGGTAAGTAACCTGCACGGAAGACGATACAACTCACAACATTCTGTCGAAAAGTCAAGACCATCAAGATCGTTGTAGCGAAGTCCAACGTACTATTAGTGTTTCATAAAGCTATCATTTGAGGATAGTGGGGTAGACAACAGAACACAAACTGACATCAGAATAGCGACCTAGATGTGAAGGAAAACCGTTGAGTATTCAGCCTTGTGATGATTATTTGGAGTGATAGGTCACCAGAGTGCGAAGGGGCCATTTATCCCGATTCGTGGTGGCGTACGTCCATGCTTGGGCGATAGCAACTCCGAATAACCTGGATTTACAGAATCATTATCAAAACTGTCGTATTTGAGGAAGGACTTCGAACTCACACCGTCGCTGTCATGATTCCTAACGAAGAGGCAAGGTCAGTGTTGGGTTGCAAGAATTTAATATCTCGCCTCACCATAGTAGAACGGATCGGCGAAGGGAGCTATATCGATGCCGAAATGTATGCTGGTCATGACTGAACTTGAGGTGGTCTACTACGCGAAGCGATGGCTAAAGGATGTCGACTAGCATCTAAGCTCGGGCATAAATAGTCTGACGAGGACCAGGTTGGACTATCTACCGGCATACTGTTAGTATCCTTCCTGATCATCAGGATGATACGACAGTTGAAACAGTGATGCTGCGCCTGGCGTATTCGTTTTGACCGGGACCTAGGTTACGCCACCGAGGATAAAGGATGGGAGCGTCACGGCCAGAGCCCACTAGAGAGCCACGAATCACCTTATGGAGTGTCATTCCGGTGTTGCTCGAGGTCGGTCAATGCCCGGCGATAGTGACTGGACACAATTTTCCCTGAATTATGCGGACGCAGCTGCAGAAGGATTAAAAGGCATGAGCATCCCGCGGGGAATTGAAGGAATGGCTATGTGCCAAGACAGATAACCTCAAAAGTCCATTATCATCCATCATGATTCAGGACCGACACCAGTTGATCGTCTTTGGCGCCCACATAAAGGAAGGCAAGGCGATGGTCAAAAACGATTCAAGGACACGGCAGAGCGCCGTCGAAAACCCATTTGTGCAAATACTAGTCCACTATGGTCAGACGAAGTGCGTTTACAATCTCGGCCAACTGTGTTCAAGATTACACGTATCTGCTGATCATCTTTTGGTGCTTTTATATAGCGTGAGCGACACAACGATAAACCAAAGATCCAGAATCGAGAACAGTTTCGATCAGAAGCCCGAGATACGACAAAGAAGCTTATAACGCGCTAAGCGCGATGGCATTTCGTGCAAAGGCTCTGAGTAAGCTTGAGCGTGACGAATAGCCTGAAGGCGAGGTAAATGTGCTATGACGAGGTGATTAGACTTACTGAGCGTTGGTGGCTCACTGGAAAGGGTACAGAGGCGTACCTACTTCAAAGTTGTTCAAGCGCGTCACTGATCGTGCAGAAAATGCTTGCCTTGTCTACGACGCGTTTTGGATCAAACGCGGAACAGATTCAGAAGCTTCGCAAGACATTCATAAGCTCGAGGAACTATAGGATCTTTGGGAATGAACTGCGCATGATGCCAAACGTCAGTAGCTAGGCTGTTCAACTCTCATGACTCACTGCGAATTTCCCCGAAGATACACACACATTCATTGGTATCGGATCGTGTTACGATGGACATTGACATGGGGCGTAATGCTCTGGAAAGGTTTTGAATCAGTTGCTGTCTGTCAATGCATACTGTACTTGACGCCTCCATGGGCAAATCCAAGATCATCACTCAAAGGCCCGGGGTCCGAAACCTGTTAATCGACGTTAGTGCGACGCAAAGGCAGTTCAGAAGTTTAATCAGTCTAGTTGAAAAGAGGCTGCGTAGGACAGCTCAAACTCAGGCAGAGCTCCTACCACTTGAGCAGGCCGGAGAGAAATGGTGACGGTGGCAAGCAAACAGAGTCCGACGGCTAAGCTTGAAGCGACAAAAAAGGGCTTGCCGGTCCGGGCCGAACCTAGGCCTCGGCCACGCCGCTGGCAGGCCACGACCGCATTTTGTCACTTTCCCAACGCCAACATGGACTTGGAGTCAACTTGGCGACTGGTTGAGCCCTCCTCTGACTTATGGCAGCTTTTTTATATTCGCAAGACTCTAAACACACTCAAGTACTCCTGAAGAAACATATCCTGCCGTGGGGGGCCTGAAGAACCGACACGGTCGGCCGTCTTCGGGGCCACCTCAGTCACGTTCAACATTCTGATTGCACCACCTTCAGCTTGGTCCCTTTCACTTTCATGCAGCACGTAAGAAAGTGGGGTACCATCGAAGGCACTATGGAGTTGGAAGTCAATAGACCATTCAGGTGTTGCTGTATTGACTTCAAGTTGTGCAGATCATGGATTCTCCTGGTATCATGGCGGTACGCGTGTCTGTCGTCCCCTGCTCTTTATTACGCTACTAAAATGCTGTTGAACAGGAGTCACTTTGACTGCTGCGCAGACCGAAACCTCCCACTATCGCATGTGGCCAACGTGTACGATGGCATGAGTTCCAAGCCCACGAGTGATGCCCCTTCTACGCTATGAAGATCGTCAAAGAGCGCCGAACTTTGTTTCTTACTCAGTAGTAACTCATGCTATGAAACTGTGCTCATAGGTTGCCGCTTGATCTGGGCGCCTCTGTGCGTGATACGACTATTGTCTCGAACACGATCATCAAACGTTAGCAGCTTCCATTCCACCGGTCTCTTTCTACAGCTTTTGGGCGCGTTGCACCAAACCACGACCTCATATACGATTTGCTCTACCCTGATATCGCTGTCTACTGCTCTCATATGGATCCCGTTACGGTCGTCACCACTGTGATTGCGCTCTCGACATTCGTCAAGGACGTGGTGAAGCTTGGCAGTAGCACGGGGGAGTCCCTGGCCAAGGTGATCTCACGTCTGTCTGTATGGTGTTCAACATCGTTTAGCATCGAGTTTAGATCACACGGAATGACAAGAGATTGAAACAAATGACCGACGAGCTTGTTTGGTCTCTCAACGATCTGGGAAACGTCGCAACGCAGAGGGTAGACATGCTGAGGAACGCGCCAGAACTCTACCATGCTCTCAGCCACCTTCGAGAGTCAGTCAACGCATATATATTCTCTTGTATTGTCTTCATCTTATTCATTTTCCAGGCATCTTTGGCGCGTACGAAAACTATGCGAGGCGCACACACTTGCGCAGCAAAGAAGTCTCTTCGTTCGACTCAAAGCATGGCTGGAAACCGGACAGCTAGAAAGCGAGATCCTTCATCTAAGAAGCCGCATTCAGGAGTGCTATACCCAATTTACTGTATGTTTTTAGCATTCTAGTGCCCCACAGGTGTAACCCATTTAATTAGGCCATTACCTGCATTCGCACGGAGCACGCCCTGGTCGTTCAAGCGGCTGAAACCCAGGCACGTTTAAAACATGTGGAAGTGATCATTACCCACATGTTTCTCGATACGCCATTCGGGCGTCAAGCTATTCATAACGCTGGACTCCGTTTGGCCGAAGTAGGTTCAACCTCTATCATCTGCCTCTTCTCCTTGTTCTAAGTTCTGTTCTCATAGGACACGACACACCGAGACATAGAGTATCGCTATCTTCGTTTGCAGGTCAAGCGAGTCGTCGGATTTCTCGAAGGATTGTCCTCCACGGGAAGCTTTCGCCAGGAAGAACCTAACGCCAGCCATCCTGTCCCATTCGATATGTGCATAGAGACACGTGAAAGCCACGACCTCATAGTGATACGAGTCCTCAGGATTGCTCGCCAGCTCCAGAGCAATCCACAGGACCTGTCTATCCAAGCGGGCGCCAAAGATCTCTGGGAAATATCTGCCCAACTCTTCGGACTAGGTATGCACGTCGAGGCGTATACCTGCATCCGATGGGTTGTACATCTGTACCAAACTCTACTTCCTGGAAATTCGCATGTCTTTCTGCCATATCTTGCCGTCAGCTTGATCAACCTTGCTCTGTGCCACTGGAGTCTCGATGAAAGACCAGAAGCTGTGAAGGCGAGTAAAGACTCTGTCAATGCCTTCCAGCTCATTCGCACGCAATTTCCCGATCTCAACTTCAACTCCTACCACGCTGCTGTCCTCTACGTCCACGGAAGCTATCTTTGGGATAGTGGTAACAGAGTCGATGGAATCTCAGCCATCGAAGAGGCTGTAGGCATCTTCCTTTCTCTACTGCGAAATTTGCCACCCGAGTCTACGCTGAAATCCGAGGCAACGATACAGCGCACGATGATGGCGTTTAGAGGGTATGGGCAGTGCCTCTTGCGACTACCAATTCGCCTGCAGTCGAAGGAGTCACTGGCTGTAACACAAGAGCTGGTCTATGCCCTCTACATCCACTGGAACTCATTTCCCTCGACTTTGTACCAAGACGTTGTTCAACAGGTCGACCGAGTTTTCATGGTCCATTTTGAAGAGGGCCTTGCTGCTGCCCGCGACGCCGTTAATGCCCTTCGGGGTCGTGAGCACAGTGCTTTTGCGGCCGGTACGATCAGCCAACTCCTGTCGCGGCTGAAAGCTGTGGTCGGCGCTGTTGACCGGGAGAAGCGACTGAGAATCATGACTCTGTGTAACGAACTCGTCGAATACTCGAGGTCCGTGGCCGACGCTGGATCCGTCTCCGGGGAGATATCACCCAGTCTAGCTGAACACCTTTCTATATACGCCTCGATCACGCGATTGTCTGGAAGTGGTGGACGGGCTCAAGGGCTTGCATGATTCTGAGAAACGGGTTGTAACATCGACTCTTTAGTAATTACGCCGTGACTGTAGATCAGTCTGCTCACTAAGGTCTTTGAGTTGGCATCGGCGAACCTGGTTATCTAAGGTTGCCGCCGAATCGTAATAGAACAACGACATGCGCTATCACTGGCCATCATCCAGCTATGGAGACAAGGATGAAAACATTTGTGGGAGTCAAATACTCAGCAAGCACTGCCAAGCAGCCAAGCGTCGGACAGCGCCGCCAAGGTATGACAGGCGTGCACTGCCACGGGCGTTATCACCGCACATCACCGCCGGAATCAATACTCGCCTAACGCATTAAGACTCCTCTACTCTTGACTTCCATCTTCCAGCTCAAAGCTCTCTCAAGTTTTGCCCTTTTACATCCTGTATCCTCGACATATCTACGGAATAAAATAAATTTCAACGCTTACGTGATTGACGCGTCAACAACGCGTCTGTTTGGCTGTCAACAACGCGTTTGTTTGTACATCAACGAAGAAAACATATAAAAGGGCAGCCTCCTCCGATCGTTTTCCCCGGGCCTTCATCTATACTGGACCACCCAGCATCGCTTTCCACTTACTCATTTACCTCTATAAATTGCTGGCCATGAATTTGGTATGTCTCTCCGTCGTCAACGATGTTCTCTTGACTGACGTATCATCTCCCTTTGACGTCTCACCTCAGGATAAACTAACGTTTACTTGTAGGAACGCGCTCGACTCGCCGTGCGATGATGGCTAGATCGCGAGCTTGGTCTTCTGGTATGTTATCCTCTCATTTTCATAAAGGCGAGCTCACCATCATCCCGATTAGGCCTATACGCGCTCACCGACATACGTTCCCGCCGTACGTGTATTTCCCTCCACCCCCTATTCAGCGGCTGACATCTACCCCCCAGATCACCTCGCACGCCGCAGCCGCATGGACGTTGGAGGTGAAGCCTATACCGCTGGTCACCACCCAGTACCGGCTGCCCTGTGAGGCTCAGCGCTGCCACGCACGGTACGAGGTGCAAATCGGGGCCTCTGTGATTCGTCGCATGCTGGTTGCATATGCTGGGAGGGCGGGTGCCGTGGATTCCTTCTTGGCTGGCCCACCAGGAGGACGCCCGCGCCTTCGGCAGTCTTAAAGCCCGGAAGCCGTGGTGAGCTTAGCTGACGTACCGGACCGGTGGCTGGCGAGGACTCATGGTGGGGAGGGGAGATAGGGAACGGCGGGGAAGCAGAGGAGCAGGGGTCGAAAAAATGCTGAAAAAGGCTATGAAAAGATTAAAGAAAAGAAAAGAAAAAAATTTAAAGAGTCAAAGAGACCAACTGACCGTTTGCGAGGAAAGGATCGCCTTTGGGGCTTTTCGGTGCGCCGTTGCCTTTTCTTTCGATGCTGATTGGTCGTTTTCAGTCCCGCTTTCAACGCCCCCGGCTTTGACTAAGCGCATCTTCCCTTTCTGTCTCGTTCCATATGCTGATTGCGTTCCCAGATGTTAGGTCGCCATATGACTGGTTGGTCTCAACTTCTCAAGTCCCTCGGTGCGTACCTTGACATTCTTTCTTCCGTCATCCAGTATTGACGTGCCTCATCTCTCGCCTGCTGCATAGACGTTTCTGGTAGTGCTTACTCGTAAGGAACGAGTCAGGCTCACGATAGGAACGGCGGTAGAGGAGGATCGAGGATAAAAGATGAGCTGGAAGAGAAGGAGTGAGTGAGGGGAGATGTGCTTGTCGATAAGATGGGTGCGGTGTGGGCTTGAGTTCGAGCTGGCTCCTGGACTTTAGACCGTCTGGGTGGGAAACACCGTGTGCAGAATATTGAGTGTCGGGATTTGGGATCTAGGAAGAAATGGAGGGGCGGGATATGTTGGCAGGAAGTCCATTGTGTGCAATGAAATTCTTTCTGCACTCGTTCGTTCAAGTCGTTAGCTCGTTTAAACTTGCACACCGGAAACTCCCGGATGACCTCGACTTTAGGCTTCAGTGAGCCGCTTTCATAACTCTTCCTTTCTTCCCCCACGATACAACAACCGTTACGCCTCTCTCTACCGCCCGCCTCTGAGTCTCTTCTCCTTGACCCTCTGATGATTCCAGGCCGTCGTCTTTTCCGAAGGCCTACTCTGTGTTATGAAGGATTCTCTGGACCATAGATCTGTCGCACGGAAGCTGCACTTGATTCGCGTACGACTAGGAATCGACTGATACTTCGCTAACATCACCCACCACGACTTCGACCAAAGCGGCCACCGCTTCTTTGCGTGAAGGATATGCATGCCTCTGCTCAACCATCCCTATGTCGTTTGCAATGTGTGTCCAAGTTTAAGCATATCAAGCATGTCGTGTCGGTTTTGATCGGGAGCGAGGTTCAGAGCTCACGGTCTACACTCTAGCGGGGTCAGGCAGTTTCTCTTGTACTGACCGCCTCCATGGATTGTGCCGTAACTTCACGGTCAGCAGGCATTTTTTTCAAGTGGAAATGTCGGCATAAATGGGCGTCTTTTCGATGAACAGAGTCGAGTCTCCAAGGTTATGATCAAAGGCATTCTCCCAAGTACATTGGCCTCAGAACATGTGCAGCTCAACTGTGGGGCAAGATACCTCGAAGTACGTGCGTGCAAGGGAAAGGGGCAGAGGTACGAGGAGGAAAGGGCCCAGATAGCGAGCGGCCCGGCGGATATCCGGGCCGGAACTCCTTTTTTGCGGGGACGCTGTGCGCCGTGGCGGGGCCGCTCAAATTTGTTTCGACACACGGCTNNNGGCTATAAGTACTGCAGCTTAGCAGGAGACGTCTCTTTTTCCCATACTCCCACCTTCACTCACTACCTCCCTTTCCATTGTTGAAGATGGTCAAAATTACTGGACATGAGATCCACGGTACGTTGCCAACGATGAAGAGGATGATCCGGGCGATGGCTGATGATGTTCTCGGCAGATGTGCGATTCCCAACGTCGTTGACAGGGGATGGTACCGATGCCATGTATGTTGTTTTTCAATCGGGTTGAGATCCGTGAACTTACAATGGACTTTGCAGGAACACTGAGTGCGATTACTCCTCAGCCTACATTACCCTCAAGACCGATTCGGATCTTGTCGGCCATGGCATGACTTTCACCATCGGACGCGGTAACGATATCGTCTGTATCGCGATTAAGGAGGTCGCGAACCGCCTCATCGGAAAGGACACCGAAACGCTCTTCGCTGACATGGGGAAGACTTGGGACTTCATGATGTCAGATCCTCAGCTGCGATGGTGTGTATGATTCTTACTATCATTCAGCTATGTTACTGACAAAGTACATCTAGGATTGGACCCGAGAAAGGTGTTATCCACATCGCATCTGGTGCTGTTAACAACGCGCTCTGGGACATGTACGCTCGCTTCGCTAAGAAGCCCCTATGGAAGTTGATTGTCGACTTCACACCTGTGCGTAATCACTTCCAACAAAAACCCCTATTCTGACCGTCTCTGCAGGAAGAGCTCGTCCGATCAGCTGCGTTCCGATACATCTCGGATGCAATCACCAAGGAAGAAGCTTTGGAGATGCTGAAGAAGAAGGAGGCCGGGAAGAAGGAGCGCGAGGCACTCGTCCGTGAGGTCGGATACCCCGCATACGTGACCTCCGCTGGATGGCTCGGTACGCTTCCTCTACCACCCTCCTTCCTTCCTTCCACGTTCTGACTATCTCGCGCAGGTTACTCTGACGAGAAAGTCGCCCGTCTCACCAAAGAAGCCGTCGCTGCCGGGTTCAACCACTTCAAGATGAAGGTCGGCGCTGACCAGGCCAACGATCTCCGTCGTGGAAAGATCATCCGATCCATCATCGACGACCCCCAATACCTCCCCGCCGGCTCAGAACCCAGAGATCCCAATAGCACTAGCCTCAAGAGGAAGAACGCTGGGCCTACAGGCGCCGTGTTGATGATCGATGCCAACCAGGTGTGGGATGTCCAACAGGCGGTCGACTATGTCAAGGGACTGGAGGAGATCAAGCCCTGGTAAGTTCATTGATGTTCGGGCATGGAGCGCTCTGACTTACCGTGTACATCAGGTTCATCGAAGAGCCTACGGCACCTGACGATATCCTCGGGCATGCCGCGATCCGCAAAGCGCTCAAGCCCCACGGAATCGGCGTCGCCACCGGTGAACACGCGCATAACCGAATGGTCTTCAAGCAGCTGCTGCAGGCCGAGGCTATCGATGTTGTGCAGATCGACTCTTGCCGTCTTGCCGGGGTGAGCGAAGTCCTGAGTGTGCTGTTGATGGCTGCAAAGTACGCTTCTTCTTGCTTTCCAACGACGATCGTAGAAACAGACTGACGGGTTGGGCTTGCAGATTCGGTGTCCCCGTGTGTCCTCATGCCGGTGGTGTCGGACTCTGTGAATACGTTATTCATCTGAGGTGAGCAGGACTCTCCAAACTTTGGCATGACGGTGAACTCACCACGTATCCGTAGTCTGATTGATTACATCGCAATCTCTGGCACGATGGAAGAGAACGTGTTGGAATTCGTTGACCATCTCCACGAGCACTTCGTTACCCCCTGCTCCATCAACCCCCAAGGAAGGTACAATGTACCATCGAATCCTAACGAGGGTTACAGGTACGTTGTTGAGCGCTTGTCGTCTTCTTGAATTGTTCTAAATTGCCTTGTACTTTGTGTTTCTGTAGCATTGAGATGTTCACGTCGAGCATCGCCGAGTTCGAGTGGCCGAATGGTTCGTATTGGGTCGGAGCGGCGAAGGCAAAACAGTAGGAGGTAGCGAGAGTAGGCCGTAATGAACTTTTTGGGTGTAAGTTACAGTATAAGAATTATTGGTTTTCCCATTCTTGACCTGTCTCTGAGCACATAATTGAACGATAGTGAGTTGCAACAGCCAATAGCGGTCAAAAAAGCTGAAACTTGGTGATGATGTGGCAAAAGCCGAGTTTGGTTCTAGCGGTGAGGCCAAACAATAATCCTTGTTCTCTCTTCACGACCACCACGACGCTCCCACACCGAATTCAGTCTAAGGAAGACTTGTCCCCAGCTTGGATTTTGAAAGAATAGGCTCAATTGGGCACTTTAGCGGTCGCTAGGACAAGATCGTGTGACATTCTCGGGTCGCGACATGTTCTTGAACACAGAAACCCGACGTCGTTGTCTAGCTTTGTCTTTTCAGGGTGTTATTGTCTTTTATACAAGAGGGCGCTTATCACCCGTTCGTCGCCGTCACCGTACCCGACTCAGTACAACGACTATGGCGATTACAACGACCACTCTTGTCCTTCTTGTTGTCCTTGCTCTATGTTCTTTTGTCGCGATGGACCTACAAGTGCACTCATATAAAGGTGCCACTCAACTTTGGAGAGAGGCAACCAACATACACCCGACGCGGCCAGTCCAGTCATCTTCTCTTTTCATTAATTCCGATTCTGTTTTCCGCTTTTGCACGACAAGATGCCCTACTACACGATGCCGAATCCCAATTCTTCTTTCATCTATGGGGACCCGTCCCATGATAGGACCCACCAAAGACACCGCAGGTACCAAGGCCAGTGTGACTCTTTAACACGCAAGGCGATGCCTCTCCAGCCTCTTCCTACTTCAGTCCACCCTGCCCTCTATGGACAGCTCCTCGACCGGCTTTCCTCTGGGACCCTGAGTCACATGCCCGGGACATTCCCTTTCAGCCATCAACGAGTGTGCAAGGAGCGCGCACTTATGTATGAGCACGACATGTTTGGAGCTTACGAGGTTTCGATGGACTCGTATGAATTCCACGAGGACTTTCGGTCGTCAGCTGTGCCGGATGGACACAGGGCGACCATCTCGTTCTCAGCACCGCAGACACATGAGAACAACAGCCAGTATCTGTCCTGGCGGGTGTTTATGACGGATAAACGATCACGACTTGCGAAACCATTTACTCCTCATAGTGAGTCTCCATTCCTCTTACAAGTCCGTGTATACGTTCTGACTTTCGTTTCGCAGCGAGAGTCGCCGTTGCTACAGTACAAGTCGACCCATCTGTGATGAGAAGATCTTACGGGAAGTTCATCGAAGCGGAATCTAAAGTGATTCTCCGTGCTTTGGCTATCTCTCTGGAGCTCGGTGTGATGGTCACCATCGCATTGGGGAAATCGTGCATGCCGCTCCTCAGCGGGCGAGAGGATCTTGCCAACTCGAGGACTATCGTCTACATTGGCACACACAATAATGGCGAATCTGAGATCCTGAAAGCGTTTCAATACTAGGCTGTGCCTTGGACAGGCTCCTTTCTCTGCTGGCTCTATATTCCTCTACAGGTATGTTCTTGCCTCGGTTTTCAGGCGTGGTAACAAGAAACTTATTCTCTGTTTTAGTCAGAGTATGGATGCTTGATTCCTTTTCACTGGGGTATACACTCGTGGTTAATCCAGAGTCGTAATCGCATCCCTTACGCTCATCCTTGGCGGTCATCCTCCACGTCTATTGACGACGTTGACGATCAATGGCACGCCGCGAATTCGCGGGGTGTGCTACGACAAAACGACTGAACGACAAAACGTCAAAACCGGTTGAGCTTTGGTATTGACCAATGTCTCTCCTCCTCCCTCTTCACCGAGGGACACGATACTAGACGATAACGCAGCCAAAACGTCATTTATTCCCATTCTCCTACGATTCTTCACGATTCTTCAACGGCTCTTCAACGATGACATTCAATAATTCATGATCCACTTACATTTGTATACTGCATACTGTACAACATTCGTAATCCTTAGACTTAGCTCATGCTTAGATTCTCCTTTCGCCGCCGTTCGGATTTGCAGTACCAGCCTCGCATATCTACCTAGCATCCTGTATATATATTCAACGCACTATAAATTATTGACCCTATCACAGAACG